>CM022879.1:11413813-11454007 GCA_012654025.1 Pachypsylla venusta | reverse complement strand
ATGTTCAGCCTGATATTGAAGCAACTGTTTCTGATAAGAGTAGGTAGTACGTAATCTCATCAGAACAGAAGGAAGTGGGTTCAAACCCCCACCTTTCTGCTCACTCTGCCACTCTGTTTTACTTGTTATCAGGTACCTTTGACTTTGCATGATTATTTTTTAACTTCAGCTTCTTATTGTTTCTGATAAGAGTAGGTAGTACGTAATCTCATCAGAACAGGAGGAAGTGGGTTCATATGCCCACCTTTCTACTCACTCTGCCACTCTGTTTTACATCTTATCAGGTACTTTTGCATGATTATTTTTTAGCTTCAGCTTCTTTGTGGAATTATGTTCTCATATGTTAATAACTTTTTTTATTTTCCTTTATACAACCTCTTCCCCCAGGGTGTTGATACTCCAAAAATTCGAAAAAATACCAAGTGGTACTTCGCATTGTGAANCCCCCCCCCCCCCCCCCCAAACTCATGTTTTGACCGGACCAGACTGTCGATTTTAGGGATAAATATGACTGTGTCAAAATAACCGCATGTTCAACCCCCCCGCCTGTTTTGACCGCAACTGACTGGAGATATTAAGTTTTGCCATGCGCAAAGATACCCTTAAAATTCTGGAGATAACATGAAACTTCTTCAACAATTCACCCCCCCCTCAAATTCAATCATAGTGCGACCTATGGGGCCACCATAGGGACCTCATCTAGCTTTCTCATTATCCAATATGAATATCATTTGATTATAAGAACAATACAAGATACAAGGGTCAATATTGGTCAATATTATCCTATACGGTTTACGTGGTCATCGCTCTGGAATTGAACCGAGGAGACCCTGGTTCTATCTTCGACGTGGTCCGAATTTTCAGGTTTACCAAAATCTTCGATCTTGTAACGGTACACTCGTTATAGGGTGGCAGCGTTATAGTGTAAAATTCCGTCTAATGATGCTAGGACCACTTCAAATTGTGAAACGGTCACAGGAGTATACCACGAAATATTCATCAATATTTTGGCCATGTGTGAAGTAGATTGATGTGGATATTGAGTCTAGGGTTGAATAGACCAGTTTCCGAAAGATTCTCGGCCTCGTGATGCTGGCTATTTTTCAGGCCCAACACAGGCTGGGAGAGGTCAACATGGGTAGCTGGCTTGTGAGATTCCAGCGAATGGTTGGTAACCCCCCGTCTCGAATGCCCAATAGATGGTAAAAAGACGTAAAGCACAAAAAAAAAGTTTATTGCCGATATCGAAGATAATTTATATTGATTTTTTTTTATTAATCAATTATCCTGTATTTGTTATAGGATGAAATCAGTATAAGGGAGATATTTGAAGCGTAGAGGATTAATACGGTGATGTAATATTGTGAACATTAATTTAAAGTGCAAGGACACCTGATCGTTAACAAATCGTCCGAAAGTGGGAAAGAGCTTTTAACTTCGGAGGTAAAATCAAAATATAACAATAGCCAGGCGGGCACCTTGAATACATTATTTCCCCTACGATTATACTGAGGTTAAGCAACTTCTACAGACGTTTTACTTGGAGAGATGAACATGTACTTCCATCTCTCGTGATGCGTGGCTATTGACCGCCCAGCCCAGGCGGGGTGAGGTCAATGTGTGGAGTTAGTTTGTAAGTTTTCAGTGAATGGAGGGTAAAACTACCGTCTCGAATGAAATTAGATACTAAAAAGATGTTATGGCGAAAATAAACATAATTTGTATCGGTGTTTTTTCATTTTAAACCATAAAAAGTTGACCTTTTTGTAACATCTTTTTTGTAAGGCAATGCAAACTCTATGTGAAATAAAAGAACTGATTCACGGCTTTGGGACGTAAGAAATTTCCCTGGAATACAAAATATCCATTTTTTTCTTCGAAAAATAGCCCCAAAAACGTTTCCTAGCCTCTGCGGTTTACAGCGGGATGAGGAAATGGAGTATAATTTTTGATTTTTTTTAAAGCCATGAAGCCTTCCTAAAAATGCAAAAATATGAAGAGGAACTCTACCCTATATTACACCCCGCAGGCAAATTCTGCGTTTCATTTATTAAACTGTCCACCAAAAAAAAATTGAAAGAAAAAAATACGTCAAGTTTGTAATCCCCTCTAGTTATGTTTTGAATATTTGAAATAATTTGTTCGTTTAAAACAATCAATAAATCAAATTAAAATTGAAAATTAATATTTCTCCTCATCATTAAATTAAAGTTGAATATGCATGGCGATAGATAACTCATATAAAATGAATGAATAATAATTGCTCCATAAGTACTTGTATGCAAAACCTCAGTGGCGTACCTATAGAAGATCGGGCAGAAAATTTAGACATTTTTTTGGCCTAAAAAATTGTCGGGTAGCCAAAATAAACATCAAATATGTCATTTCCTATTACTTTTGGCCCATATTTTCACTATTTTGAAGATTGGACATATTTAGACCCACATGGGGTCAAAAAATCAATATGTCCGACGTTCCATGTGGGACGTACGTACGGAATCGTGTGCAGAGCTCTGGAGCCAAACCGCTGGTCGGATTTTGCTGAAATTTAGCACATGTCATCTATGGGGAAAAAACCCGCCCCATATTTTTCTTTTTCTCGAAATCTCCCCAGTATTTTCGGGACCGAAAATCTAAAATCCAAACCACATAACCAATTTTGATGAAATTTAAAATCTGTAAGTATGGAATCATTTTATCTAAAATAAATGTCTCACCCGGGCGTATCTGTGTCAGGGACACCGCCAGGGTCCCAACAGTCTCCATTAAATGGAAATCCCTTTTAAAAGAAAACAGTTCAGTAATTTCACATGAAATTTTGAAAAAAAATAATCTCTAGAGCCGACAGGGATCATTCGAGTTATTGGAAAATAGTAAATCTCTCTTTTTAACCTTTTATTGAGATCCCCCCCACCTCGGTTTAGGACCAATAACGTCGAAATTGGACAAAATCTCTAAAATCAAAATCAAATAGCCAATTTTGATGAAACTTAAAATGGGTAACTAAATTTAAAAGTTCAGTTGTGAAAGCTTTCTGGAAAGAAAGATAAACCTGCAATGGAAACATCTCCATTTAATAAACCTGGATCATCTAACGTTTTTTACTTTCTCTTTCTATAGAAGATAAAGTATTGAAATCGTGCAGAAAGTTTTAAAATATCAAAAACTATGGCATCTTTTTATGGGAAAAATGGGCCCATGTAGGTGCCTTTTTTCGGGGGCCCCTACATCCTGCTACATCTAATTAATTTAATATTTTGTCTAGAGAGCTGTGACTACAGCCAAAGGTTACCAAATACAATTCATATAATATTTTCACCAAAGAGCTGTGATAACAGGTGAAGTCTGCCAATGCTATCTGGGTGTCCTTTAGGGCTCCAAATCTGAAATTCAGGTCACTCCTCTAAAAATGGCAATAGAGCTCCAATTTTAATGAAATTTAAATCGAACACTCTTTGTAACATATGATCGACAAATGTTGGGTCTCATGGAGTTATCATCATCGGGGGAGTACTTTAGGGCATCAAACGTCTAATTCGGGTCACTATTCTAAAAGCGGTAGTATCAGTCCAATTTTGCTCAAATTTAAAAAAATGACTGTTCGTAACATATTATCATCGACAAATTTTGGACCTCCAGGGGATATTTTCACCCGGAGGCACTATAGGGCACCAAACCTCAAATTCGGAAAGCGTTAATATCACTTCAATTTTGATGAAGTTTAATACAGACACTCTGTGTAACATAGTAAAGACAATTATAGAGACCTTGAAGGCCCCAAATCTCGAAATCCCGTCACTTCTCTAAACCTGGCAATATCATTCCAATTTTGATAAGATTTTCAAAAAATACGAGTATCATTCCAATTTTGATGCAAAATCTGATTCAAATATTTCTTTGCACTAAAGAGCTGAGACAACAGTCGTAGGTTGCCTAATCTAATTTAAAAGTTTTTCCACTAAAGAGCTGTGACAATAGCCGAATGCTGCCTAATCTAATTCAATTCTTTTTTCCACTAAAGAGCTGAGACATCAGCCAAATGTTAACATATTTAGTTCTTTAGTTGAAATAAGGAAGATAAAGTCTACTACGGTTTTCCGTACCATTTATTTTATATGGAGTTGTATAGCGGCGCAAATAATATTTGATCACTTCTCACACAGTGGTAAAAAAAATGGAAGGAAAGCATTCAGCTAACTTTGTACCGCCGCGAACGCATATTTAAAAAAAAAACACAGATGTAAAATTTTCATAGGAAATAAAAGATATTTTTAATTAATTTATAAATAAGCAGCCTCCCAGACCTAGTGAGTATGACATTGGCATTGCACGCGGGAGGCGCGGATTCGAATCCTGGTGGAACCGGATTTTTCGGAACTGTGCTTGGTTGTTCGCGGTGCACAGTCACGAGACTGTTAAGGACATTGGAGTAGCTACAGTAATGTGAGTAGCGACCAGCGGCTGTATTAGAAGAGCAAAGCAATATGTAGTGCTGTGACAGTTTAGTGTATTGGCCCCTGTAATGCTGTGATCTGTGATATCCACAAATCTAGGTTGTGCCAATGGAATACTGAATACTATGATTTAACACAAATATTAACACATTTTGATTAGGCTTATTTTGATCGGGGGTGTGCATTTCTTGATTATTCAAAATATTTTTTATATGAATCCAACATTTTTTAAGTCCCCTAAAATCAAAATTAAAGAATTTTGGCGGGAATTATTTAAAAAATATATATTTAATGTTTACCTACTTGCTAATCTCTTTTTAGCAAGTAAAGTCCCACTAATAATAAAACCGTATTTATATATAGTCCCACTAATAATAAAACCGTATTTAAATAATTCCTTGTTAATTTCTTAATATAAAGTTGTGATTTCTTGTTCAACTTTTTTAAATTTCGATTATAAAAATTGACATTTTCGCTTTTAATATTCTTAGATAAATAATATTTGGAAACGAACTGTAATTTATTAAAATTTGAAAATGCAAAGCACAATAATTTTGGCAATCTTAGCTAACTCTTATTTTAGTTTGACTCGAAAATTTGATAATAAATGTATAAATCGAAAAATCAACACTTTTAAATTCATATTTCCACCATGCACTGCAAGAAACCCTGCTGATTTATCTACAGTAAAAATACTTCCTAAATTCGAATTCACATCAATTTAAATACAAAACCATTTGAATTAAAAGTTAACAGTATCTGATCATTAACAATTCTTAACTTTTGTTTGATACTTAAATAACCAGAAAAGTGAGAAAAGTAATGTCAAATGTTTTCCACATAGTACAGCTCCTTTAACTCAGTAATGCGTTTTTTTTGGGACAATTTAAATGGAATCCATTGCTGAAATGATGAATATTGTAAGGAGTTTTTTTTTTTTACTTTATTTCAGTGTTTTTGTGTTGTATAAGTATTTATTAGGTAACTGCAAGAATTACGAATATTTTATTTACAAAAAGAAATACATTAGGTAATTTTCTATTTGGAAAAAAAATACTAGAATTGAACAAAACCCCTAAACAAAAACCACCTCTTATATGCGGTCGCCAGTGGCGTAACACGGTACATACCAAGCGCTTTTTATTTAGATAATATTTTTTCTAAAAAAATTATGGATAATAATTTTGATATATTATATTTATAACTGCAATGGCGTAACAGTGGGACATATGAGGCGACTTTTATTTAGGCGAATAGGAAGGCCGCTAAGAGAAAATCCGTTCGGTGACTAAAGAATTACGGGCCCTTTTACTAAAATGAACAAATTCTTAAGGGCCCCTCCAAAAGCCCGGGAGTACCTATTACCACCACCACCACACCACTGTCGATTTCTAATTAAGTTTTTAGTTACGAAAAATTTTTCGTAACTAAAAACTTATGTCCTGGTATTAAACGCACCACACTATAAAATGATATATTCCAAAAAAATGTGAAACTGACCTGGTTTGATTGTAACTTTTTTTTTTTATTTATTTATTATTTTCTTATTAATTTGGCTTAACGTCTCTTTAACATCTATTGATGGTCATTCAAGACGAGGGTTTCACCCTCCATTCGCTGGAAACTTGCAAACCAGCTACCCACATTGACCTCACCCAGCCTGGATTGGACCGGGAAAATAGCCAGCATTACGAGGGCGTGAACCCACATGGTACAACCTCGCTAGACGTTGCGTAACTTCAGTGGTCTAACAGGAACTGGTGTATGCAACGTGCAATAGACGCTGTAACTTGTAACAACTAAAGTTTTTGGAAGGTGTCATTCAATTAGCACGCACCATAATATCGACGTGACAGAAAATATTTATTGAATCACGTCTCCGAAATAAATTTAAAATTGTATACCGCTTTCGCATTCCTCAAGGCACTTCTTGTTACTTGTACGTCATTGATTAAACGTTAAATCTTGTACAGAAAATTTCTGTTTCGGGCAAGATTTGAACCCACATTATATGTGTTATGGGTCAACCGGAGGCTAGTCAGCACCCGGGGCAACCACCCATTTTGGCGCCCCCTCAAAACATGGAGTACGCCCGTTTCGGCGCCCCACAAACCTCGCGTCGTTTTCCCCCCTAGTTACGTCCCTGGAGTCTACGCACATAACAAATCGGACAAGGGTATCGGCTCTTTCTACTCATTTCTCGAAAAACCTAAATTTTCACTAATTTAACACAAATTAGTTGGAAACGACTCGAATTATTAAATTTATTCTCCCCTATATCCGCCAGTCCGCCACTGACAAAGGCAATAAGTAATAAATAAAAAAGCTGATAATAATAAATAATTATAAATTACCATTTCAAAAAGAGGTGTTATGTAAATTAGCGCCATAGGCGATTGATATAAGTACTAAAATACGAACAAAGATCGTACAATCTCGGCAAGATTTTTTTTCAAATATTCAGTTTGCTTCCCAATGTTTTTGTCGGGTGGGGGTCGAGGCACACATCAAAGCATCGTCCTCATTGGTCGGTTCCTATAAGATTCGCGCCGGCGGTAGCAAACTCAATTTTTTATTTATTTTTTTTTCTTCAGTTCGGCAGCGACATTGTTTATAGATGTGGTGCGTCACCTTTTTTTTTTGTAAAAATAAATAAATATTTTTTTTTGTAAACAATTTTAATAATGATATTTTTATATTTTTTAAAAAATAAATATTAATTTTTATTTAATTAAACTATGACGATGACTTACTTAAATTATGAATATTGCGGTGTTTTTTATTGTAATGATTTTTTTAACGTGATATCTTAGTGTTTTTAATTATTGGTCTAAAAATCTTAGTGATTAAGTGAAGTGTTCTTTTTAAAAGAAAAGTTAAAATGCCGCACGTTAGCAGTGTTTCTGGTGCGGGTGATGATTTGGGATCAAAAGATGAAGTAAAAGTGTTCAAAGATGAAGGAGAAGATGAGAAAAGATCGTCGGAAAATTTGACTGAAGATAAACATAGCTTAATTGATCTTACGGAATCACAGGTAAGAATATTTTACTCTTTGTTGGATAAGGAGATAGCCAGGAAAGTTTGTCATTATCTTATTAATCTTCTCATTTGAAGATAGGATATTGTTGAAGAATGTATGAGAGATATGGCGCCAGACAACTTCTGCAGGTTACCTTGATCTACCATCTACCTTGAGTTTGAGTAGACGGATTTTATAGTTCATGTACTCTTAATGTATTGAATAATAGTAAGTTTAGTAACAACTACCAAAAAGACTGCTTGAAGACAAGGCACAGGCGGTAGGACTGGGTACAGTATCTAAATAGTTTTTGCCATTGGGACAATTTCATAAAAGAAAATGACTTGATGTGTCTTAAAATTAATCACATATAAAAAACTAAACTTGTGATCTTACCATAAAACAACGGTTTCTTTTCTTGTCTGAGCGCAATTCGTTCCAATTCTGGGTTCCGCCTATGTAGTGAAAATTACTCAATTTCATACACCTATCTTTACATTCTAGTTATGTTAGGTGAGAACGAAATTAACTATCGCTTTTGTATCTTGCTAATTTAGGAAGGTTAAATAATTGATAACATGAAATTTCCTTCACATACAAAAAAAATGAAACAGTTTTAATGTAGGCAAAGACAATTTATGAAAATTTGATTAGTAATGTAAGTTTTCACAAAAAAATAATTTTTGTTTTACAATTCCGTTCGGCTAGGAGTGAAAAAATCAGATGATCCTATGGCTTTTTACTACGTTAGAATTCCTATCCTTAGGTAGGTATATTTATTCTTTCTTGTCGGTTCTCCATGACACTCAAAGACGTCAAAGATACTGACAAATTTCAGTTCCTGAAGTCGGCTTGATAGACCTCAGAGCCTTGGTGTTTATTTAAATGCATCATTACAGGAGATCCACATAATTTGTAGCAGTATTCTGTACTCAGTTCACATAATGCTTTTTGCTCGAAAAGATTTTTTGGGAGGGAGGAAGGCTGTAGAATTCAGAAGTAAATGGTTGAGGAAAAACTTATTTATTTAGGTTCGGTTATGGTGCATTATACCTTTTAATAATTATATCTAAATATACATCCCAAACCAAAATTGAGGTTTTGCTGCCTGATAAATATTTCAAAAATCAGATTCATGTGATAAGAAGTTAGAACCTTGTATTGGTTTCATGAAATACATTCTATTTCAATAATACTTGAGTGACAATGATAATAATATTTTATCAGATATTGCTTTAAAAGTTTTTATATTAAGAGTACTATTATACTGGCTTACTAAGTCCCTTAAGGGTGTCATTCTGCCAGCAGTAAGCCGAGCCATACTATTATGTGGAGAAAATCTCATATAGAAGATAACATACCAGACCCTGCTGGGAACCCGCTATCCCTACCAGGCAGACGCTCGACCACTGAGCTACCAGGGCTGGTTGTGTTCCTTGTATAAAAACACTCTCAGACCATAATTTTGTCCCTGAACACGCTCTGATATATTTTGCCCCGGTAATACCTACTTCATAATTCTACTAGTGTAATGAACTTATCTACACAATCTTGTAAACAAAACTCATTTCTTGTGTTTACTGTCACATATTCATTCCTCAGTCTTGTCGTCTGAATGCCCATCCTTAATATCAAAGTTCCATCTTTTCTTTACTAGGAAACAAATGCATTTACTTTTAACTCATACTGACTGACTCTCATTGAATATAACTCTGAGCATCTTAGATGTCTGTTCAGTTGATGCACCTGTTTTTTTTGTTTCAAATTTACTATCAAGGCAGGTGCAAGATGATTAATTTCACCATAATTGATAAAATTAATTTACTTAAACCACGGATTAGGTTAAATCATATCTTAACTAAACTGCTTTGTCAAGCAATTTTTATTCATTTCGGTAGTTTTACTCTCATTGATATATGGTAAAAAAACTTTCCGCTAAATAAATAAATAAATGCCATCCTTCTTAATGTGTGATGGATATGTGGATTCTCCAACTTTAGAGTTCCATTATATATTGTATCTGCTATTCATTCTGCTTCTGGTGTTTGGCTTAATAATCATAAGTCATTTGAATACCAGTAGCATTCTGCATATTCGGTTTAAATGACCAATAGTTTTGCTTTTTATATGTACACGTATATCTTCAATTAAAGAAAGAAAAACCTTTAGAACACTTGGTAGAACTATCAAATACAAGAAATGAAAATTATTAAAAAACACTTGACTTTATGTTCTACAAATTTTATCTTCAGCAGTCACCCCATTTGGTACAACTTTTTTTAAAAAAAATTACGAATAATGTAGATACATAATTTGAGAAAATTGTTCAGTTGTTCAGTGTTGTGTATCTATGTAACTGTGATCACCCTGTTAACGACTGCAGCACTTATTGTCGCATGATAATTTGACCATTATAAAACAACTTATAATTTTCATGAGACAATATTTATCAATTTTATGAAAGTTAATATTCAAATTAAATCTTAACAGCATCACAACAATACCAATACATGGACACCAATTTCATAAGAGAACGATAATAAATGTGACATATAAAACTACTTTCCAATCTTAGGTAGAATATAGTTTATCATGCCCACTACATAATACACCTGTAAATCACTTCTGACCAAGGTGTAACCTACAACCCCTCAACATATTCAGATTAGGGGTAAAGAATAGATAAAAATATTATCCCTTGACACCCCACCGTTTTATTCCTATACCCAAAGAATTAGGTAGGTACATATTAGCTTAACATTCAAGATGTTTTCTGGGTATGTTACAATTCTTTGGGTGTGGAGCTACCTTTATAATCATGCGAGTATAATGAATGCAAATGTTCTATGTTTGCACGAAACCTAGCAGTTAGTAGAAAGCAAACAAATACTTGCAAGGTCCTCGCCTTAAAAATATATCTTCTATTACGCCTAAATGTTATTTATAGCAGTTAGTAGAAAGCAAACAAATACATGCAAGGTCCTCCCCTTAAAAATATATCTTCTATTAGGTACGCCTAAATGTAAACTATAGCAGTTAGTAGGAAGCAAACAAATACTTGCAAGGTCCTCCCCTTAAAAACATACCTTCTATTACGCCTAAATATAAACTATAGCTAGTAGAAAGCAAACAAATACTTGCATGGTGCTCCCCTTAAAAACATACCTTAAATTACGCCTAAATATAAACTATAGCTAGTAGAAAGCAAACAAATATTTGCATGGTGCTCCCCTTAAAAACATACCTTAAATTACGCCTAAATATAAACTATAGCTGGTAGAAAGCAAACAAATACTTGCATGGTGCTCCCCTTAAAAACATACCTTAAATTACGCCTAAATATAAACTATAGCTAGTAGAAAGCAAACAAATACTTGCATGGTGCTCCCCTTAAAAACATACCTTCTATTACGCCTAAATGTAAAAGTTCATAAAAAAGTATAAAAAGGAAATTTAACACCATAACCATGTAACAATGTCAATATTGGCGCCTATTAAAATTTTAATATCATTTTATACTAGTTAATATTGGAAATGATTATAAGCAGACCAGAAGTGGGTGGTTAACTCACTCTAAATTTTTAAAAAATTGGACCTGATGAAAACATTTTATAACATTCTTGATAATGGTGTAAAATCCGAAATACGCTTTGCGAATAATTTATGAAAATTGTAGAACATATTCAACTCCTGTAGATCTTTTAATTTTTGGAACTTTGTTGTATAATCAACTGTGGATTTATTTACTGAATGTACCTCTTTTATATTTTATAATTTACTATCTTGGTAAGGGGCCTGACTGAGTTTGTGTTATTTATGAATTGTGTTTTTGATATTTTTGTGATTTATTTAAAATAGGTACACATTCTTAATTTAGTTAATATAAACATTCACATTTAAATATATTTATACAGGGTGTTCGGAAGGTAAATGGGGTCAAAATTACCTGCTTGTTAATTGTTATTTAAATTATTCTCCTCACGTTGTTTTGTGAATAATTTCATTTACAAGAAATGAAAAAGAAAAAGACGAAATCTTGTCCTTGTGTTTAAAAGATCTCTACTTTGTTTCTATTTGATTTTGGCAATTGTAGTTGTCTAATGAAGACCATTTCTTGACATATATTTTTAAAGGAAAAAAAAATCTTATTTTAACCCTATGAATGTATTTAACTTGCGGACACCCTGTATATTAGGTATCAGAAGTTTAATGTTCCGATGATTCGCTCATAACCTTGTGAATTGAATTTGGTTGTCCTTAAATCTTAAATTGCGGTCCCATAAGTAAGTCATCAAATTCGTGTACTGCAGTTTTTAAACAATTTCCTTGCTTCTCATTAGAACTGCCATCGCGTGCTAAATGTAGATATAGTAAGAAGTATTTATTTAACAACATATAATTATTAATATAATACAACTCCCCACTTTCAAGTCTAATGTAATAGTGATCTCTTTGTGGTATACTCATATGAGCGTTTGACAAATTTCATATCTTATCTCGAGAAATATAATAAAAAATATTGAGAAGACATTACATGATTATAAGTACAAGAATGGGGATTTTGAATAGGGTTTTGAAACCAAACTATTGACCCAGGGCCGTAGACAGCAAATCCGGGCCGGGAGGAAAAATTTACTGGTCCCTCTATCATTCTTATTATAAAATCACCGTATGGGCAGTATTAATAGTAAAAGTAGGCAATTCATGTAGTCGATGTGAAAAGGCGTGTACGCTTCTTCTTGGCAATACATAATTCAGTTATCAGATGTTAATGTTTACGAAATATACCAATATTTATGATAGCTGTACAAGCTGAAAGTCGCACTATATTTTAAAATCAGTATCCTGCAATAGCCATTGTCTCACACAAAATCAGAAATTTAGCCCACTATCGCTAAATTTCTGATTTTGTGTGAAATTTAGCCCACTATCGCTAAATTTCTGATTTTGTGTGTTTGAAAAAATTTCAAAACTTTTTAGTTGATTGATTTTTTTTGTTGAAGGAAAGATTTTAAATATTTTTAATTTTCGTAGTATCGACTTTTTCAAATTTAGATTTGAAATTCTAAATTTGAAAAAGTCGATAAGACGAAAATTAAAAATATTTAAAATCTTTCCTTCAACAAAAAAACCATGAAGTCAACAAAGACATTCGTATATTATAATTATTATTATAGTTGATTTATATATTATTCAGAAAACAAATTTGAAAAATTTCATTTTGATAATTTTCTAACCGGGCCTCTTAGGAAATCCGGGGCGCGGGGGGGATTTCCCCCATTTCCCCCCCCCTCTCGTCGGGCTTGCATTGACCATTGCTATTCATTGTTAAGTACAAAGGAACTAGGGAGTTTGAATTTCCGAAAACAGATCATATTTCATTTTGTGGGTTGTTTACTAATTTATCCATGAGTGATTTGGCATTTCGGATTATTTCAAATAATGAACGTTTAGAATCGACCATGGTTGGAACCTCCTATAACAATTTGAAGTTTTGTGTTTCAAAATTCTATTCGTCATCGAGAGTGGCAATACTTATATTAGACTGATATTTGATCTGTAGTTTCCATTTTAGGAGTGGTTCTTTGCTAGAAAAAGAATAAACCCTTCTGCCAAGTTAGTTGGCAGTGACATTTTCTCTTATTTTTGAGCAAAAATAAAATACTAGGTTGGCAATAAGTATTTATTTTTAAACAATTCATCCCAACTGGGATGGCAGAGATTTATAATTTCAGAGAATTTCCTGTTGAGGAGCAACTTCCAGTGATCAGATTTACCACAAGAACAATCCAGACAAGATGACAAGGTTTTATTGTTGAAAATAATTTGCATATATTTTTATTCTGATTAGCTGCTTATTATTATTTTTTTTGACTACGTGTGTGGTTATTTGGCTACCAGACTTTATAAGATCACAACATTGGAGTCAGTATCACAAGAATGCATGTATAAGTGTTAGAAGTTTTTTTATGTATATCTAACACACAAGAGAGTAGGTTGGTGAAGACGGATTGGTGCTGAGTTAGTCAGAAATCCTACAAGTCAAGTATAACATGATTTTAACAGTCGATTAGGATGTACTATAGCTTCTGTCGAGAGAATTGTGTATTTTTTATTGTACCAGTAATTTATTTTACAAACGGTAATAAATCAATTTATTATTTTCAATAATAAATTTTTGGAATTGATCACGACCTCTGAAAATTTGATTTATTACGTTTCAAAAGAAAAAAAAGATTGATTAAATGCTGTCATTAAATTAAAAGTGAATACTCAGTCGACACATATCGACCCGGTGCTAGGACAATGCATATTGGGAAAATCCTTCAATGCTGTAGTTAGCACCCAAGTTGTGACATAATAACACAAATGAGCAGCATTTTTTATGCAAGGAAAAACAAATAGTTTTGTGTACCTGTTACACATATTTCTAATATGGGAGTCGGTAGATAGAGAAATCTGCGGAACCGCACAAGAACAAATCAAAAGGCCACATGTCAATTCCTCAGTGGAAGAGATTCCAAGTGTACCCAACTTCACGACATCAATAATTATACGTCTAAATCCCAAGGATCATGCATTTTCTTTTGCAAACTGCAACATCGATGTTGATGTTGTTTCACATTGGCATTTCGTATACAAGATACAAATATAATTCACTTAGAATATTATATGATGTTTCCTACTTGTCTTTTTAATAGATCAGCAATACATTTCATGCTTTCTATGCAAAGTTGATTTTAACAAGATTTTTTTCTTCTTTTTCAATGGGTGGTACAAGTGCATTAATTCTCGTAGGTATAATATGTGAATACCGGACCACACAACTGTGACCAGTGTGAGCCAGATTTTTTTTCTTCACAATATCTTGCTTATCTTATTGGTAGTATCTGGCGGATGCTTACCAGACCGTAAGAAAAAGCTGTGCTTTTTTATTACTGAAATATTGTGAAACTGCAATTAAATCTATATCGTATATTAAAACTTGCCCGTATTTATAAACAAAACTTATTTATCTCACTCATTGACATAAATATAATGAACGTAGCAACAAAACCTGTAAAAGTGATTTTTGAATCATAGATTTCTTTTAGTAAAAACAAAGGCAGAAAATCCAATTTTCACATGAGAAATTTTCTGATCGTTTTTGATATCTCCATAAGAAAAAATACACAAGGGTAAAAATGATACAGAAAATATTAGGCCTACTGGCATGTTTCATTCTATCTTAGTACTGAAAATAATAGTTTTTATGTAAAGCTCGTAGATTTACTAGGCGCGTATTTGTTCTGATCAGTAACTGATAAGAGGCTACGGTTTGTAGTTCATAAAGATGGGGTAACCTTTTTCACCTTCGCTAATCATGTGTTGTAGTGCATTGTTTCTTGTACAAGATTCTTATCTCTTATGGGTACCCTCCTAAGATAGTTACCTGAGTACAAATCTTAAACAAAATAGAAATAGTAAAAGATTGTATGGAAAGGTGTCCGTCCGTGTGTTTTATAATAATAAGAAAACAGGAGGTTCCTATATCAAAAGCTAGGTAAATAATAAAAAGTAAATATTAGAATTCATTTGAGGTAAGGCAGTGGTCCTTAAAATAGTCTATATGTCCCAGTTGTTGTAGAAGTGCATCTTCTAAAATTAAACGTTACCTGATTTTTACAAAATCAGCTTTAAAAATGTTAGAAAAAGGATGAGATTAAGGAAAAGGATTTGATGGCCGCCCTTAGCCTTAGCTGAAATTGTGATGTTATGTGTTCAAATGCTCTCTGGTCATCGCGATAACAACAGGTGTCTTCCAACAATTTCTTCTGTATTTGGGGAAAGGTCTTCCTCACACATATGTATACGATAAGGCATACCCATGGACGTGTTTAGTACACATGGGGGTCCACCTAGGGGCACCAACGGTTTTTAGATGTTTTAAAGTGCATTCAGACAGATAGTAATAACTCGTGTTGGTTGCAGTGAAACGGAAACTGAGGCCCTACTTTGGTTAACATAGTCTTAAAATGACATGCTTCCCAAAGCTGTAAGCTTCTGTGAAATTATAACCGCGGAGTTTGCATGTGATAGAAACCAGGTCTTAACAAATGGTTCGGTTTGTGTTCCGAATTTGTGTACCTGTTTTAAGTATCCCTAATATTGCATGATACGTTAGTCACATCTCTCTTGTATCATAACATGGTAGGTTAACTAGAATAAGAAATTGGTATACAATGTAAAGGTACCCATCCCATCCCATACCAAACAAATAACTGTTTATCACAATATCATACATAGAATTCTTTGAATTTCTCTCTTGTTGTTGAAAATAAAGGCTACCTGCAAGAGAAATAATATGTCCCACGGCTAGATGACTGTTTGTTATATAGTCACAATAAGCTAGTCAGTTGCCGCAGTGTCGGCAAAGTGTACTGGAACGTGGCAGCTATCAAATGTGACATTATCATGTTCGATGGTAGTCAGATGCAACTCTAATTACCGTTCAAGGATATCTCTTGAACGCTTAATGAAACTTTGTATGGACATTTAGTATGTTCATAGAATTTGCTGCTTATGGCTTTTTTGAGCTATCCTTAGATTCATTTGTATGGACATTTAGTATGTTCACCAAATTTGCTGCTTATGGCTCTTTTGGGCTATCCTCAGCTTTATCTGTATGGACAAACTTTGTATGGATATTTAGTATGTTCATAGAATTTGCTGCTTAATGCTCTTTTGGGCTATCCTTAGCTTCATCTGTATGGACATTTAGTATGTTCACCAAATTTGCTGCTTATGGCTCTTTTGGGCTATCCTCAGCTTTATCTGTATGGATATTTAGTATGTTCATAGAATTTGCTGCAATGCTCTTTTGGACTATCCTTATCTTCATTTGTATGGATATTTAGTATGTTCATAGAATTTGCTGCTTAATGCTCTTTTGGGCTATCCTTAGCTTCATTTGTATGGATATTTAGTATGTTCATAGAATTTGCTGCTTATGGCTCTTTTGGGCTATCCTTAGCTTCATTTGTATGGAAATTTAGTATGTTCATAGAATTTGTTGCTTATGGCTCTTTTGGGCTATCCTTAGCTTCATTTGTATGGACAAACTTTTTATGGACATTTAGTATGTTCATAGAATTTGCTGCTTATGGCTCTTTTGGGCTATCCTTAGCTTCATTTGTATGGAAATTTAGCATGTTCATAGAATTTGCTGCTTATGGCTCTTTTGGGCTATCCTTATCTTCATTTGTATGGATATTTAGTATGTTCATAGAATTTGCTGCTTAATGCTCTTTTGGGCTATCCTTAGCTTCATTTGTATGGACAAACTTTGTATGGACATTTAGTATGTTCATAGAATTTGCTGCCTATGGCTCTTTTGGGATATCCTTAGCTTCATGGTATTCATCTGAACTGAGTTAGGTCTACAGGTCAGAACTACTATTTATTTAGTCCAATTTCGATCTACAAGACTGAACTTTATTGTTGCAAAACTAAATTCCATACTAATTTTTTTTAATGAAATATATTTCATTAAAAGTTCTAATTTATTTAACGATTCTTTGATAAATGGTTCAATTCAAGATGGATGGATGATACAACAGCCCCAAAATTAAACTTTTTTCAGTAAACTTCATGTGAACTTGTTTTGAGTCAGACAAGAAGACATGGCTGAAATATAAACCAGTTAACCCGTCCAAATCTATCTATTAAAAAAAAAGAAGAGAGCTTTACTTATCAAAGAACTCGATTTTAAACTGAATATGAGATAAAAAAAAGAGTTTTGACTAGAGGGCAATAATGATTTGTGCATTAACTGTGTTTGTAATAACAGATACAAGAGGTGGTGCACTATTGTTGTACATGTACAATGTACACTCGTGCATAATGAACCAACATTGTTAGCCTTCAAAAGTTCGAGTACTTGAAAAGTTTAAGTTAACCTCAAATATGCATCAATCAAGCAAAACGGTCGTTTCGCGAACGCCAAGGAAAAAATTACCGTGCTATATTGTGTCGTGTTAATAATACGAGACAAGATTCCTATGTAAAACCAATATATTTTATCATTAAAAAAAAAAAAATTAAGCGATTTTTTTGTAAATTATAACAAGCATATTTACATAGCTTCCATGATCATCAGGGAAGGGTTGAGTAATGAGTATAGCATATTATGCTACTTGGGAGATGATGGACTAGATGTAGATAATCCCCACTATAGATTCTATTTTCACCCTTTCGGTACAAAAAATATATTAATTTATGTATCAAATTTTTTGTTCAAAAAAATGTTGCAGAAAAAATGCGAGAACAATAGTGATGCTGTACAAACAAAAATTCCAACTTTTTCAAAACAAGCGACCCATTCAAATATTTATCGCATTTTTATAAAATTCTGATATTATGTTCGCGTTAAACTTGTAAATAATTTATTGCTGTAAATTTTGTGTTTATTAAAAAAAGACATACCTTTAGTTTTGCAGTTGTTTGGTGTATTCTCCTTTAATATATATCAGATGAAAACTGTACAATGAAATAAGAGAGCAATGGTAGAGTGATTGTTACGGTTGGGCCTGATTTGGAACGTCCGCCATTCGTACCACTGTAATGTTTGTTTTGGGTTCCAATTCAGCATCCAACTGACGCGACTCAACATTAACAAAGATACGACTAAAATTTTTATTGTGTTTGATCAAAAGTGCGGAGAGACTTTCAAAATGTTTCTTATATCTATCTTATGATTGCTACCTGTTATGCTTATGCAACGTTATGTTAACTTCATGACTCCAGGCAGAAATTATAGGGAAGCAGTGCGACATATTATTGCATTTGAGCAAGAGAGAAATCCAAAGAATTCTTTGAAAAGACATGTGGGGTACTAAAATTTCAAACTTATTTCTCTTTGGCGAGTGATGATGTTTTTTTAAAAAAACACAGGGATGTGTTTTTTTAAACAAAATACACTTTGGCTTAGGTTGGTACGACTAATTCCGATCAAATTACTTTTTCAATCTAATTATGAGTGAACATAGTTTACACAGAATCAGGAAAGATAAAATATTTGATAATCTTGGTCTATCTAACGATACCACAAACATTGTTCAGTGTTCAGGTATCGTGTGGGTAGAGTCTAACCTTTAATAATTTCATATCTTCTAATCATGTCCAATTAACAAAACTCTCGTCCATTCGTTCGTTTTCATCTAATTTATAATTTTAGGAATATACAATCAGACAACAGTTAAACCAAAGTTTCAGTTATTAGTATAACAATATGGATAGTTGAAATTCGGTTTTTGATTTGCTAATTTTGTTTTGGTTTTAAATTTAGATTGAAAATAATTATCAAATTTCGTTGATAACTGTACAAGTCAATAATCATAGGATAACTATTGACCTCATTCAGTAGATATAAGATAAAATTGACCACATTTATCTCCAAAACAGGTTATTTAGCATCCCCACGGTCCCAAAATCTTATATTACTTTCAACATCGATCTATGTATTTAGTTTAAATTCGGCGAGATGAAAAAAAAAAAAAAAAAAAAAAAATGGTTTAATTGGAATATAGAGAAAAATTGTGCCCCAAATGCCCACGTTATTCTGGCACTATCCAGACCTCAATGCAGGTGCACAGCATTTATATTGATGCAACTGAATGAAAATCATTTGAAAAAGAAAAAAAACTCGACTATACAATACTCTACACCAATTCCCGTCAGACCACCGAAATTAATCAACAACGGGCGTGTACGTACTCGGATTGGAGTTCGCTCGGCTCAATAACATGCTGTTGTTTTTAAAGCAATGGAGAATACACCTTTAGATATGTAGTGAAAATAGAGTGCTTCCAACAGCTGCTAAAAAATCAATTCGGTAACCTGTTTTCAGATTTCGAATCTAAGAAATTTGCATGCATCTGACCCATTACTTTTTTTTAAGGAAGGGAATTTAGATAATTAATTTTTTTTTTTAAAGAAAATAATAAAATAAAAATAAATTCAATTATAGAGTTAACCATACATAAAGACTCATTAACTTATCTGAAAACGAGAAACAACACTAACTAATTTTTGGGATGATAAATCATGACTGTACATAGCTCTCTGGCTATGGCCATTGAACCTGAACCTTCTGCTATACTGTGTAACCTACAGAAACTGTTATTATTGTTAGGTACTGCTGCTGCTGTTGTTGTTTGGGTCTTTGTTTGAAAGTTACTCTAGCAGGATCTTCTTCACGTGTGTCTTCTATTCTTCTTGATCTGATGATGATAAGGAGATGGAGCGAGCTTAGTGAAGGTTTTTGTTTTATGTACTGTACGAACTATTGTCATTCTATCTAGCGGAGAGAATATCTAAGAATGGGATATGTTTGTAGTAATAGAGCCGCTCTGATATTCAAACAGTTGAACATTGATCCACAGTTTCATGGACATGATTATAAGCAGAAAAAAATGCAAGGGCCTTATTCATCAAATAGTATTCGGCATATGAGGCTTGTAATGATGAGTTTGGTCCTCAAAGCTACCTACGTGGATCAGGCTGTTTTTGTCTCATTCAATATAAACTTTCGGTTTTCTAATTAATGTGTTTTCATATCTCCTTACTCAGAAATGAAACACGGAATTAGATGTTAAACTTGCGGATCTGAAATTTTAACAAACCGGGGAGTATGCAAAGAAGATAATTTATGTCCTTTTGTCATATAATTCTGAAAGTTTAACAAACCGGGGAGAATACGAAGGAGAGAAATTGTGACCCTTTGTCAATAGAATTTGGATCCCGAATAATATTTGACCATTTTAGAAATTTCAGGAAAAAACCTGAGTTGGTGGTGTACAGGTAAGACCCTCTGACTTACCACATAATAATAGCACCCAAAAAAACTGTCGGTTTAAATAAAGGGTCTATTCAGTCCTAATTCGGGCAGTATAAATAAGGACTGTTAATATTTTAAAAGGATTTCCCGGATATAGGGTTAGCTAATGCTTTGACGACTGAAGAACATCTATTTCTATATATATTTTTTAATATAGCACAACCCTACTTTTCTGTCTCTATTAAAAAGACACTCGCGCTGGTAGTTTTATGTAGTCGTTCAGGTGATCGGGGAATGCTTACATTTGGTTTCCACGAGAAAAATTAGAAAATTTTAGAATGTCGTTCGAATTTTCCTCATTGATCATTGGCAACATTTGGGTGGATCTCAGTAAATACGGAGGACGCGGACAGTAAGTCATTACTTGAGAGTCCTATTTAAGATGAGCCCTGTGTGTTCTACAAAGATTCTTCCCTTACTAATCCACTTCATGTTGTTGAATGCTTAACTAATAAGAGTCCTATTTAAGATGATCCCTGTGTGTTCTACAAAGATTCTTCCCTTACTAATCCACTTGATGTTGTTGAATGCTTAACTAATAAGACATCATTGTCCTCGCAGCTCATTAGAAAATCTTTTCTCTAAAAATATCCTGACCCCAAACCTGCCACACCTACTCACTATGTTTGGTCCATGAAGAGTGAGTGGTCTCTTCTGATTATCGATGGCTTGTTAATATAAATATTCTTAACATAACCTAAAATATTTTAAAAAGACCTATTCTAAAATAAATATAATTAAGTATTTATTATTATTTTAAAAAAAAATCTTTCATTCAATAGTTTTTTAAGAAAAAAACCTTCTTATAGGAACGTGTGTATTAATAAATAAATAATAAACCAGTTCTTAGGAGATGACGAGGGTGGAACACATTAGATATTTAGATAGAGTACAGGGTGGGGGAAATAGCTCGCCATCGCCTGTTGAGTTGAGCATTCCAGAAGAACAACTATCTAAGAGACATTCTCTATACTGTTTCAGATTTCAGAAATACATAGTTATTTGTCTTGCATTTTTCACAGTAGATTCATTGCCTTTTTTTTTCGTCGTATAAAAAGTAGCTTATGTAACCCTCCGGTTTCCAAACTATCTCTTTCTTGAAAAAATATGTCGATCCTTTGCTGTCTAAAAGAGGGACAAACGGATAAATAAGTTCAGTCTATGTAGCTCAGCTGGTAGAGCGATTAATTCGTAAACTTAAAGCTGTTTTGTTGTCAAATTCTGCATGAGGAAAGTACTTTGTGACCATCAGAATTAGCTGAGTTGTATTTTCCAACTGTAACGGGGACCTGTTAGCGACTATTGAGTGGGGTCCTCCATGGCCTAAAAGTCAAGGACACCTGGATTATGAAAAGATTCAAGGAGTGCGGTACTTAGATATTACAAAAGCAATTGTCGTCGAAATGACAAACATTTGTAGAAAAAGAAATAACACCCATTTGGAATTGTGTGGTGGGGGCCACCAAACAAAAGACTCATGACCAAAAATTGGCTCATTATTTTGATACCACTGGAGGGCAATTCAGTTCGCGTGTTCTACGCAATCGCTGTTCTAATCCTTATGTATTCTACGCCGACGCACCATAGATCCCTTATATTCTACGCCGATAAAACGTCTAAGTTTCATGTTTCTTTTTCGGCCATCACTAAGAAAAGAAATCTTATTTTTCTAGTAAAAGTCACATTTCTATGAAATGCCTTCATACAAGTTTTGGTTATATGGTTAAAGTAAATCACCAAACAATAATGACCTTGCTCGGCCTTATTGTTAGTAAAAGCCTGGTCAATTTACAAAAGGTGATATACCCACATAATATAACATTTTAAAACAAAAAGCTTGTAAATCAAACACTGATTGTTCTATCTGAAGGGACAGCTTTCTAAATAGAAAAAGGTTCCTGCAACAAACTAAGGGTAAACTGGTTTAGAAACCATGAATGTCATAACTTCTTTAATCCATGTAGTTACTCAAAATTGTTGGTTTTATAAAGGTCAAAGGCTTTTTTATATACCTATTTAAGTTAAAACAAGTATTAGTGAAATAAATGCTATTTTTTAGTAGTGCTTCAAGGCATATTTTTATGGTGGATTTCACCAATCATGATTGTCCAATATAAACTTGGATCTTTTTCAGAAGCATTTTCCCACTTGAAAAAACAAATGTACACTAACCAAATCAATGATAAAAATACACAGAAATAGGTTTATTTTGACCTATTCTTTTTCCTCTTTAACTTCACCTTTTCTATATTCAATGTACACTAACCAAATCAATGATAAAAATACACAGAAATAGGTTTATTTTGACCTATTCTTCTTCCTCTTTAACTTCACCTTTTCCCAATTCTATTTGGGGTCGGCGTTGCCTACCTTAATTCCACCATGCTACAACCTTCATTTCAATCCTGGCGCGGTAGTCCTCGCTTTCTTCTCATAGTATCACTACGTAGTAACTTTAATTTACTGATGACTTCTCATAGTTTCTTTTTAATTTTGTCGTTAGGTTGCCCCTTCTAACACCAGACCCTCTGTATTTACACTTGCTTAGAACCGTCATCTTCATTGTAACATCATGGCCTATATAATATTCGGGTTTTCGTACAACAGTTTTTTTGTTTTCTGAAATGTTTCTTAATGTGGACCAAATTGATTTATTTTACTATTTATTATTTCACTATCTGTGTTCAATTTGTTCAAAAAAACCAACTTTTTCCACAGACAGACGTAGACACTTGCTAGTAAGTTGCTGAGCTGTTAGTTGCTCTGGTTGTTGGGTGTATTGTACCCATTAGTCTATATAAATACTTGTTGTGGTTGTATTGGTGAATAAAAAAATACAGGGTAACCTTTTCTAATCAATCAACACTTGTATATCTTTACAAACCCAACTTTTTTATTTTTATTAAAGTGTAATCATTTAAATAAATAAATTGTAATCAACAGTGCATTTAAATAAATAAAAAAAATATACACTGACTGATTGACTCAGTTATAACAAATGTATATCTGTTACGGTAAAAGTAGATAATTGGTGATTGTATACAATTACCGGTAATTATATACAATCACCAAAGTCACTGGTAAATGTACGAAATTATTCTCAATTATCTACTTTTACCGGTAATTATATACAATCGCCAGAGGAGCTTGGTGAAAGTAAGAAATTCAAATTTCAACGATCGACACGCAAGCCCAGTGCCTTTGTTTACCACGTTTTTTTTTTTTTTTTTTTTATTATTTTATCAATATAAGCGTTAAGATAAACGCCCCCCCCCCCAGAGAGGTTAGGAAACGTTTTGATCGGCCATGTCTCGATTAAACTCTTGCACCATTCTTGAGAATAATTTCCTACATTTACCGGTTCGAGTCAAGTCACTGGGCTTGCCTGTCGATCGTTGAAATTTGAATTTCTTACTTTCACCAAGCTCCTCTGGCGATTGTATACAATTACCGGTAAAAGTAGGAAATAGAGGATTTTTAAAGATTATTTCCTACTTACCAAAGACTCCGGTAATTGTATACAATTACCACATTATCTACTTTAACCGTGACATATCCACTGTGAATAACAATGTACGAAATGAGAAAGGAAAAAAACAACTTCTATTGGAATCAAATTTTATCTCTAATATGACACTTTTAAGCGATAAAATTAAACATTTCTATCGTGAGAGATATCAAACCGGTAATGGACCTCCCTTCGCCCTTTGCGAAGATTTTTCAAAATCTGCAAAGAAAAGAGAGGCTTAAATGTAGCCGAAAGAATTTCTGCAGCCCGTAAAAACTACCCATCAATTAGACTGATTGTTTATCGAAGGCTTGTTTCGTAAAGACATTTCATTTCGCAAAATATTACCTCTGCAGTATGGTTTTGGTTTTATTTTCCTTAATACTTTTTAGAAAAAAAATTGATATATTTCCGCCGTAAGTCGCAATATATAAGCCTTTCATATACTATCAGTTAATTAAGGGTACTAAATTTCTAAAACGTGAAAACCACAAGTTGACATTCTGTTCTGTTTCGAATAATCCAGGTGTATGAAAGTCCTATATCAATCAATTTTCTGCGATTCAAAACACGCTTTTTATTATATTATATCCCGCTATTCTATACGAGTACTTATATATATATATATATTAAAGTAATAAGAATCTATATTATCTATGTAATACATATGCGCATGTATAGTTCACCCCGTATATTCCAATGCTTTGCCATGGTCTAGTGTACATTAAATACTCTTTAACTTCATACAGCCTCAAGCTTTAACCAACTTTAACAGAGGGAGTGAACGAATCGTGTTTATAAATTTGAAGAGATAAATTCTAACAAGTTATCTGCTGATTATAACTTGTTATACTAACTTTCAGGCATGGATATTCACCAGAAATTGTCAATTTAATGAATTCTAACAAAGTATCTGCTGATTATAACTTGTTATACTAACTTTCAGGCATGGATATTCACCAGAAATTGTTAATTTAATGAATTCTAACAAAGTATCTGTTGATTATAACTTGTTATACTAACTTTCAGGCATGGATATTCTCCAGAAAATGTTAATTTAATGAATTCTAACAAGGTATCTGCTGATTATAACTTGTTTTACTAACTTTCAGGTATTAATATTCACCAAAAAAAGTTAATTTAATAAATTCTAACAAGTTATCTGCTGATTATAATTTGTTATACTAACTTTCTGGCATGGACGGCCATCAGATAAGGTTAATTTAATCAATGTTAACAAGTTATTTGCTGATTATTATTACTTGTCATACTATCTTTGAGGCATGGATATTCACCAGAAAAAGTTAATTCAATAAATTCGAACAAGTTATCTGGTGATTATAACGTGTTATAATAACTTTCTGGCATAGACGGTAAACAGAAAAGTTGATTTATTAAATGTTAACAAGTTATCAATATACATACTAAATGTCATTATTAAAATCGATCAACGCTAAGTAATAAAGGTGTTACAGACGCCGCGCCGACCGAAAGGAGTTTTATTCGATTATTGATTCTTCGTACCGCGAAATGTAAAATATCAATTTCCGGGGGTATTCTTCCACCTGATTGAATCCAAAGGTTCCAAAAAAGCGGAGTTTTACTTCGTTAGCCTCCCTCAATATCTTCTTCGTCCTCATTGATATTGAGTCCAAGGAACTTAGCAACCATCACGGGTCGCAACCATAAATCCAAAGTTGTGTTGTCATTTGTGGACAGTTGAAAGGGCGGTAATCTTCAATTTGTCCTGTTACGTAGGCATCGTGATAGGAGTTTGGTAAATTGCAAGTTGCATTTCCATTTGTCTTCCAGTAGTCATGCTATCCTTGCTTGTAACACCTGGCTAGATGTTCTGCCCACAAATGTATGTTTATTATTAAAAATGTTCACATAGGTGTACACTGTAGACTCTGATTGAATAATGACTATAAAGTGTTATCTAAATCATGTGATTAATAAAATTTGATATGTTGTTAATCATAAATAATATAAAAAATGCAAAGAATTTTACACTAAAGTTAAAATACGGATTACACTGATGGGTCTGCTCCTTGATAATAACATTATGTAAATTGGACGTATCAGAAATGTTCAGTCAAAACAGAACCTCAGCTTGTATGGTCAATATCATCATCATTGTCTAATGGCATTATTCGTGCAGGCATTCCTCACGGATCATAGCCAACTTTTTGGTTTTAGCTCCACAATTTTTCTGTAAACGTTTGTTTGTTCTACGATTTCTCTCTAAGGCCGGCCATACACGCACCGATGAGTCTGTGCAGACTTATCTGCGCAGACAAGTCTGTCGTGTATGGCAGGATCTGCACAGATTTTGTCTGCACAGACTTATCTTTACGTGTATGGCCGGCCTAACGTCTTTCCGATTTTGTTCAAACTTAATATAGACATTTATAATGTCCATACAATTCGCTGATTAGTTTTTGCGTTATCCGGGGCACCGAGTGCCAGTAAAGTTCATAGACCTCCTCTTGGTGTTTTGCCGTTTATTCTCCCTTCAAATATGTTGGCATTGTTGGCCAGGAATCCAAGGGTGTGACCTACAAACTTGACTTTTGACCTTCTTTTTCTAATGTGTTGACTATTTTGTCAACATCATTTTATTAGCCAATACTTTTGGTCTTTTCGCGTGGATTTTTTTTTCCTCTAAATTCGTCTACCCCAATACTTTTTCTGTGATGATAAAGGAGTCCTGTGACAGACAAACGGACTGATAAATATTGTAGACTCAGTAATAGGGTTGTTTTCTTTGAGTGTGAAATCCTTGAAAATAATTTTGGAAATTTCTATTTCGTTCATTAAAGTTTGCAACCACTGAGTGCAGTTCTTAAAAATTGTTGCACAAAAACAAGATTTTTTTTATAATTTGGGTGCAACAGTCAGACGAGTGTTGAGTGATAGTCATTGGTCAGTGTCTTCTGGTATATAGAGATACTTTTTGTTGTTGTTGAAAGGTTACTGCAGACATAAAACAACTTAACACTGAGTATTTTTTTTTAAAGAAGTCTCCAATAAAGAAATAAGTTCATTCTTGGAGAGCAACAAGCAGACATATTAAACTTGAGTATCAAAATGAGACTAACAAATAAAACAGGAATGGTTTTAGGAACACAATTGTTGGGGTGTTCAACAGGGATGGTATTTAGGTAATTCAATCGATGAGGAATGTCTATCAAAATCTTCAGTTTGGCAAATAAACTAGATCAATGAGAAACTACGGTGATGTTTACATTCTATTATTTATGAGAAGTCCAGGCAGTAATAGGGGGTCCCTTGAAAATGGACTTTGCGTTTTATCTATCTATACTTATAAAACGCAAAGCCCAGCTGGTATACTGACGTACTGACTAACTGACTGATAATCAACCTAGCTCTACGATGGCTAGACGTAGAGACTTGAAACTTGGCACGCAGGTTCCTTTTAGTATGTAGGTGCGTAATAAGAAAGGAAAAAAATTAAAGTTCAAGTGTTAGCAAGTTACCGCCAAAAATGCAATTTTTTTTTCTAGGCAAACTAAAAGAGATAACGAAAAATGACCGAGAATAGACCCCCTCAAAATAGTATATAAGGACCCCATAAAATATATGAAATTTGAAAATTTCCGGATTCTATACAATTTATGGACGGTTTTCACATCCAAAAAATCGGAATTGAGAAGTACCACTTCGGGATGAGCGAGAAAGCTGAAATATTATACAAAGGTGTTCCGAAGTACAAAAAGTCATATCCTTGAATAAAATATTGAATTTTCTAACTAGGAGCGGTGCTCACTCTCGGGGTCGGTTCCACCAAAAATCTAAAATTGAGGAGATTTAATTCCGCGATCTCGAAATTGTTGTTGAATTTTGTAACCGTAGCGAAGCACGGGAAAACAACTACTTATAGTATAGATTCAATTGGGTCCATTATGTGAAGACGATACATTGACTCTCTGAAACTTGCAAATAAATTGGATCCGTGGAATTGTTGAAGATGTTTACTTTCTATTATGAGAAGGCACTCTAGGCAGTAACTAAGGGTTCCCCATATTTTTTAAATTCGCACTTATTTCCAAAGCAGAGAGTTAGACAAAACGTTTTTATGACCAGCTTGTATGAGGAAAAATTTCAAGAAAAATAAATGACCTCTTCTAATTCTTAACTGGTATCGCTTCAAATTACTTTCCATAATAAATTGACTCAAACTGGTAGTTATGTTAAATGTAGACTTTACTCAGTTAAAATGGCCACCATGAAGGCTCAATAGGGTCCAAAAAACGCCAAATTCTACGAACATAATAAATGTGCTTATAAAGTTTCATCAAATTTGGATAGGGCGTCCAAAAGTAATTATAGAACCAACTAACAAACTTGCGTTTAAATAAAAATTGTGGAGCTGAAACTTGAATTTAACTATGGACAGTTTGGTTATGATTGTGGGACCACTGTGTTAATAAACAATTTGCATATATTGTTGTTCAAAATTGACCTCAACCGATCTGGAATCAACTTTTTAACCACAACAAAATAAATAAAGCAAAATAACTGATATCATCGCATCGCCTTTATTCATGACCAATTTTATTCTGGTAATTTTTTTTCCTCTTCTTCTCAGAGATCAATTTCTGAACTCACCTACACACTATCGGATAGTCAGGCTCGGTCGCACATTCAACCTTTTTACTTTCCTTATTCTATAAAAAGGAAAGTATTGTAATGGGCTGAATTTTCGATGTCGAGTTTTCAATGCCAAAACACGTTTTGGGGTACCCAGAGCCCAAATCTCGAGTTTCAGAAAGGCAATTGCTAGAGACTTGTAATTTGGTATGTATGACAGTTTTATGTCATAAACGTCAAAAGAAACTTTTGATGAAAATTGAATATTCCGTTTGCGGTTTTATGCCGCTTTTTAGCGGTTTTTGCATATCCTGCTTAAAATGAGAACGGTGATTGCTAGAACTTTAAACTTGGTGCCTATTCATATCAATTTCATACGAGAAATTGAAAAACACAACTTAGGTTTATGTGTAATATATTTTTAGCCACTAATTTGGCGGTTTTACCTAAAACCAGAATGGAAAGAGCTAGAACTTGAAATTTGGTGCCTCTTCATATCAATTTCTACAAGAAATTTAAAAATACAACTTATGTTGAAGTGGTATATATTTTTAAACGATAATTAGCGGTAGAAGGCTGCTTTTTGGCGGTTCCGCCTGAAACCAGAATGGAAGAACTAGAACTTGTCATATCAATTGCATATTAGAAATTGAAAAATACACCTTAGGTAGAAGTGTACTATATCAAGAAATGTAATATATAATTCTATTTCCGCTCTCTGAAAACTTCAAAACGTGTTTTGGCATTGAAAATTCGACATCGGCATTCAGCCCATTACAATACTTTCTTCGTTTTTTATGGATACTAGTAAGTCAGTGTAAAGATTTAGACATTTCCAGGATTTTTTTATTTAGGTACTATTAGTTAATTTTTCGTGCAAATAAAATTTAGACGATGCGACGCGGATTGTTTTCCGTCGTATTATTTCATTCGAGTCAAATGATATTACACTCTTAATATTCTGCTCCTTGCTTGAACAAATTGTTTTGTTCCAGTGCATGTAGTGGGATGTATTTGGCAAACTTATTATGTTCAATGTGGAATGTGCATCTTGATGCATTCACAGGAATTTAAAGAAGTTCGTTGAGTTATATTGAGCAATAAAATAGAGAGAATTATACGTGTAGTTTGTATTCTACCTTTGATCTGTCCTAAGTGATGATACTAATAAGGCCTGAACGTTCAGCACGGGCCACGCATTACGTTCAAAAATTAAAAATATCTTGCAGTTTTTTTTGTTGTTGTTGAACAATATGTTATAAAAAGACCAGTTTTGTCTTTTTGCGATACTTGCATCCTTATTTGCGAAATAATGGTTCATGCAAAAAGACTTTACGTGACATCATCGCACATAAATATCCACTGCTAAAAAAGTCCTCAGCCTGGATCATACATTTACGAGTCTCTTATATTAATATGCAAACGATGTGACCTGTGATGTCCCATCTCAGGATCTGCTGAACCTAGAAATCTGAAATTTTAAGGGGTAATATAAACTTTGCAGTAAAGAAGCTGGAATGGAGTTTGCTGTCGACTTCTTTCGTTGAATTTTCTACTAATTTTCAAAATAGTGATATTCTTATATTTACGAGTATATGGGGACTCATTAAAAAAATTGAATCTTTTGCTATAATCTTCAATATAGTCATCATATTAACATCTTGTCCTTAGCCAGCGTCCATGGCACGTTGAATACACCAGTTCCGGTTAGATCACTGAAGTTAAGCAAAGTCCAGTGAGGTTGTACCATTTGGGAGTGCACGTGGGTTCGCACCCTCGTGATGCTGGCTATTTTTCCGGCCGAACTCTGTCTGGGTGAGGTCATTGTGGGTAGCTGGTTTGCAAGAGTCCAGCGAATGGGGGGTGAAACTGTCTTGAATGACCAATAGGTGTTAAAGAGACGTTAAGTCTAAAAAAAAAAATCTTGTTCAGTGCGACTTCATACTTTCCGAATTAATTAGTTTGTTGACAATACAAAAAAAAACATCTTGTCCAGTGCGACTTCATACCCTTCAAATTAGTTAGTTTGTTGACAATGCAAAAAAAAAAAAACATCTTGTCCAGTGCGACTTCATACTCTTCGAATTAATTAGTTTGTTGACAATACAAAAAAAAAAACATCTTGTCCATTGCGACTTCATACTTTTTGAATTAATTAGTTTGTTGACAATACAAAAAAAAATGAAATTATAGCATAAGTTGAATCAATTTTTTTGCTTCCAAGTGTATAATCTAAATTCTCGATAGCAACTACAACAATGTTTCTTTTTCCAATTTGTATTATTTCTGAGATAAGTACTTACTATTGCTATACGCACAAGAATTGCATTGGATTGTGCAACTGTCGCAGTATAGAAAAGTTATTTTTTCAATTATGTCCTGTTACAAAAAAAAAAAAAAAAAAAAAAAAAAAAAAAAAAAAAAAAAAGACTCGTGTTTGAAAATCCAGAACAATTAAAGCCAACATACTTTGTACGATACCGACTGAAAACCAAATAAGGAAATGATCCGCGATGTAATTAGTACTTGTTATTATAAATAATTATACCGTTTGATATACAACAAAATTATGTTGAAATTCAAGTAACTTTGCACTTGCCAATTGCAGAACTGCCCCTCCTAGGACCAATTGGTTTATAAAATATCTCAGCTTGCAGTTGGTTCGAAAATTAATTGTATATTTTGTGTTTTTGAGTAACTCAGACTTCATCAGACAATAATTGCTCAGTAGCTAAAAATATAAGTGGTCAGATCACGTGGTCTGTCGGTCAGGAATCAATGAATGAAAGAAAGGAAACGGATATAATACATCCTGAATCAGCACGTCAGAAAATAAACATACCAGACAGAGTAGGAATATGGAACACTTAGTTTTCCTTCAAGTGATGATCAATGAAAATGAGCATTGTGGCATTGTTAAATGTGAAATTGGAGTGAACGGAAGCGTTATTTTATTTAATCTTGGTATCGTTTTGTCAACTTCACAGAGAAGTTTTATTAATGAAGTTCTTTATTCTTGTATTGTATTATTTTATGGGCACTGTTGATTGCAAGGTCCAATTTAAATCGGTCCAATTAGCTCTGTTGATTAAGCATAGGAATTTCGGTTTGAGCCCACAATATGCCAATTTTCCTTATTCGAAAATTGATTATTTGTATCATTTTGACAATTGATCATTTCTGTGAAATAATTATATTGAAAGGAAGCAATTTGACATATTACTCAGGAGTGTTTTTCGATTACCTATGTCTGAATTGGTGAATGCTGTCAAATACCACGCTGGTACGTTTGAAACAAATTTACAAGTAATATTTTTTTTCTCATTCTGTTTGTTGTGTTACAAATATACCCCATATTTTTGAGGAGTTAAAAAATAACAAGTGTTATCTTAAAGCACCATTTTTACTAAGGTGTGATCATTACATCTAAAATCTTATATGTTGAAGAAGGAGCAGCAGTGACAGAACAAACATTGTTTCTGCTCGACTGCAAATTGAAAACACCAATTATGAAAGGAGGAAACACACCAAAAAGTCTTCAAAAGAATGCACAAAATTATCTTGTGAAGAAAAGGTCCTCTTTTGAATTTCACTCCCTCTCATTAAATTTTTTTGAGGATTAGTTTAATTTTTCTGACAAATATTTTGCAGGAGGGTGTTTCAGAAAAGAATGTTTTCGTACACCCTGTAGCTCATTCGTTTTCCCTACTTCATTGAATTTTTTATCGTAAAACCAGATTTAATTCCTGACTGATATTAGGTCATATGGGGCACATACACCATAAAACCTTTTAGCCTCTCAAGAAGAAATCTAGACCGCTCCTTTATATAGTTCAATCTCATTACACAGACAGAGGCCAGACTGACACAGTCAATGGTGAATTTCAAACTGACAAAGTTGCAGTCATACAGGAAGTAGTATACTTTTTTTTTTAATTGGGCTCAACGCCTCTTTAACATCTATTGGCCATTCAAGGCGGGGGTTTCACCCTCCATTCGCTGGAAACTTGCAAACCAGCTACCCACATTGACTTCACGCAGCCTGGATTGGGCGGGAATAATAGCCAGCATCACGAGAGGGCGCGAACTCACGTGGACATCCACATGGTACAACCTCGCTGGACGTTGCTTAACTTCAGTGATCTAACGGGAACTGGTGTATTCAACGTGCCATAGACGCTGGCTCAGTAGTGTACCTACATCCTGATATAGTTTTTTCTTTTCCTTTAGTACAAAGTACTACTCACTGTCTGCGGATATTGCAGAAATACCGGATTTTACGACGCCATAATTGGAAATATTTGATGGTATTTTTCCTGAGACTTAAAAACATAAAATGCGTCTTCTTTATTCCGACTCTTGACTAACATGGAGTACGATCTTAAGGATAAATCGAAGTACGGAGACCCTGTATATCTCTTCTGGTACTTATGAGAGGAGTTTTCATTTAAAACATAAAATGCCACTTTCAGACAAGAAATGTGACTCTCTGAGGTTGTTTAAAAAAACATCAGAATATCCTTCATATTACGGACACCCTGTATATTTGTAAATCTTTCTCGTTATTTATATATATGGGGGGGAAGAAACTTCAACTTATCAAGTAGTCAAAATCTCCAGAAAATGTGAGAGATTTTTAAATAATTACTAATAAAAATAATGAATTATTTTGTTCTCTCTCGTTGAACGTCTCTTCCATATTTTTCTATTCAAAATGGGCTGCCAATTGTTTTTATGTCAGAAGGGATTATATTATGATTTAAATAATGAGGGTAACTAAGAACAAACATTAGGGGAAGTATGCATAGGTTCCCAAACAGGTCCTTCATATTATGATTTTAAGAACTAAGTAGTCCCTACGGACCTTCCAGTGTGTCCCAAAAAGAAGGCCAGATCAAACTCTTGTAACACATAGTAGACATGGGGATCAATACAAGAACCAAGATGAAGTAGAGGACATAAGTCCAACTCTGATATTATGGACAAATTCTAATTCTTGGCAGAGGAGGGAAACACTTTCAGAGTAACGGTCTAGTAACCATTAAAATCGATGACGTAATCTGCGGTAAGAGACTTGGTGGTTCAAAAAAATGGAATTAACCCAAATTAGGCAGCGAAATATCCAGAGTAAATAGAGTCATCCCGAGAATGCACATAGGCAGTTCTTTTCAATTACCTTACAAATTTTCTAATCTTGTTTACTTCTTCTAATCCACGACTATCTTCACTAAGCAAAAACGATAATGAAAACTTGAGAATATGAGCTGTTGGTGTAAAGCAACTATTGCCTAGCAGAGTGTGACGTAATTATATTGCAGTGATTGATATGGTTTTAGGGGCCCATGACTATTATGAGACCTCCAAAAATAGAAGAATAAGAACTAATTGAAAACTTGAGCAACAGATGAGTGTCTATTTAAAGGCCCATCCATCTGACTATTAGCCAATACGACAAAGTCACTGAATCACGTTGATGGTTCTGGTCCATTTTCAGCTTTATTCCCCTGAAAAGAAGGGAAGCGGTTACTTAATACCTGTTAAATACATATCAAATTGTTTCACACAAGTCTCCCCATACGCCTATTATATGTAAGATATTCTTTCGAGCTCTCCCTTTAACGTACATAACGCATCACAAAATATGGCCACATTTTTAAAGTATACCCTTTTCATTTCCTTTTTAAATACATGAACACTTAACAGAGTTTGGGAAACGCTGAATTAGCAGACGATATCCGTTTTTATCCACCAAAAAAGAACCCTCAAAAAAGAAAGTATTCATGGTGACAGGTCGTGTTAGGGGTTTCTTTCTATGCCATCACAGGTTCTTTTCAAATATTAAAGGAACTAAATAAACAATTTTTGAATTTCTTTGATTTTAAAATTTCAAAAGATTTCTTTTAAAAAACAGCAATTTGCCAACTTATATAATAGTTTTTTAATTAGATGTTTAGTTGGCAAAATTGATTATCCCGAGAATAGGAAGTTCATATCTTCCGTGTATGAATGCTATAAGTTGAGCAGTCATTTCCATTTAAGCCCTCTTTTTGAATTCGTCCATTATACGGGAATGTCTCAGAAGTCCTAGCGGAGGTCCTTTAAGCCATTCAGCTTGAAATGAGTTTTGTAAAGCTCTAGGGATAGAAAAGGGGCCATTGCCAATTGAAAGGGTATGGTGAGATCCGGATTCGAACTCCGGAACTGACTATTTTTTGACAATAGGTGTCGACTTCTCGAGAAATTTAAATGGAATGTTAATTTTTTTTTTATTCAAATGGAATTCGAACATTTTCGTTGGGTATTGTGAGAAATCGTTGTTTTACAATTCGTTAATTAAAAAAATTGTATATTTTTCCATTGCTAACTTCCTTATTTAAATAAATTAGATTAGATTGTGATGTCTGCTAAATATACTTACCCTCTTATCAGTAGATTAGAGTTAAACAAATATACTACTGGATCAATATGATCAGATGTTCACGTTAGTGATTAATAGAAAAAAATATCTTAATCAAATTTAAAAAAAAATGTGGGCCCTCCCCCCCCGGGCGGGGGAGGGTCCCCAAAATGTTCAAGAGCGAAAAGCCCTTAACACCAGCCATCACATATCAAAATTTTATTTTTCTGCAACAAACCGCTAAAAAGATAAAAATCTTTTTCAAAAGACACAATATTGGGGCCCCAAAAGCTATACAGCAAATTTCCTTCATAGGTACCCTAAACATGTATACCAAATTTCGTCAAAATCGGATGAAAATTGTGGCTTGTATCGCGTAACATACATACACATAACCAAGTTCATTTCGGGATGTATATGAGAGTCAAAAGTGGAGTTCACTAACGTTCACAACAAAATTTGATTAATCTGTATTATTGTGAATACATAATAATTGAGATACAAGTCATCACTCACGCAAATTAGACATACATATCAATGTATTCTAGTATATCATATCAATACAGGGAGAAAATAAACAACAATATTGCTTTTAAAAAGCAAAACAAATTGGTACAGAATTGATCTAAAACTCAAATAATGTGTTTCTATTAATAATAATTATGTTTTCAATATGTCATTTCAATTTGTTGTGTTGAAATAGACAATATCGGTAATAGATTCCTTGCAATATGTTGGAACTATCCAGAAGTGTGTGAAAGTGAAACATGTCTTCAGCATACAAAACATCATAAACTGCAATATCAGTAGAACAAATATTTATATTGTTTGTATAAAACTAATTATTGATGCAATTTAACTCTGAAGAACAAAATCCATGCACAATCATATAATATATGTACAAATTCTGTCGATTTACAAATAAAAGACAAGCTTATGGTTGGTGAAAGCTTGCAGAACCTGTCTGAATGTTATCATAATCTGCCGTTTTTTTTTTTTCTGCTGCTCCCCTGACCGTCATAAAACATTTTAGAAAAATGCAGGCAGGGTTATAGTAATCTTCTAGAGTTTTTAGTAACGAAAGGCTGAACTTAGAAGCTTACTTGCAGTTCTGTGATCTGTACACCTCACTCATTTTAAAGTGGAGAGCTTATCTTTTATTACATCATCACCTTCGATGATGCTGAATTAAATCCCGGTGCACAATCATAATTTTAACAAAACAATTCTTCGTATATTTCTTTCTATTTTTAATATTGGAAGAGTAATCTGAGGAACAATATGAGTATGCTGAGGAATGTAATAAAACACAAAATAAATATACAGCACATCATCATCATATTCAAACAATACACTCGCTGGATCTTAGCAAACAGGGTGGATCATTGATTGAAACTATTAGCTATATTGTTCTTTTAAACAAACCTACTGTAATGCTCCACCCGGTAGCATCGTCCTTATAATATTAAGCAATTGTCCTTTTAGCTCCAAAAGAATACATCAGTAGAGTTTGACGAGCTGTACTATTTCAAATACACTTCACAATGTTTATGCGGGGTATCAATATTTAATATTTTCATTTCTTAACTTTTAAATCAAGTGCAATATTCTTAAGTTTTAATTCAAATGTTTTAGGATTTAAAGAGTATTTTTAATGTAAATAAGAAGGGTTGGGGTAACATTGTTTGAATTAGCCAGGAACCACCATGTGGACTGATTGAAGGTAGTTATCCTTTATTATTTACTGGATTATAGCAGTGTGACCGACAGATGACTTTATTTACGTAGCGTACTCTAATAGAGACTACCGAGTTAGTTTATGTTTGTGGTATTAAGAAATACCTAAAAAATGGGATTGATATTTCAAAATTTGTCGTAACTTTTATATTGACGCCACTTGTTTTCCTTATATTCGTCCTTTACTATCGAATACCTTGTCCAATTTTGGTATCGACATTTATAATGTGTTTTTTTTTATGTTGGCCTGTTTGCCCTTTTGTATCTTGATAACTGTCGAACATCTTGTCCGAGTTGAAGAAAATTTCTATGAACAACGTTTTTAATTAATTATTGGGCCCCCGGGGACAACGTTGATATCATGGTTTATGAGTTGGTGGAGCACATTGGGTGGGACAGCAGAGAATTCCACCTCCACGGGAAGCAACCAAAAAAAAATCTACAGTTCACAGAACTACTAGTTATAGTTATATAACATTCTATCATCACCATTTATTAGTACACCGCATCATCACCTTTATCTAATTCAAATGTGATTATTCCATTTGTTAATGAATCACCTTGTATATTTTTTAAAATGATGATAATATTGTAAAGCATATGTTTTGTGAGTAATTTGTATGTAACTATGCTAGACAAAATACATGCAGCGAAATGTACCAGCAGGGCAAAACAAATCAAATCACAACAGAAGTTAGGAAATTTCGAAATAGTAGATTTGTAAAAATAAACAAAAAAGAATGAACTACTACAAGTAAAAATAAACAATACAAATTTGAACATCTATGAGATGTAAAATGTGAACGCATCTTAATAACCGAACAGATAAAACAATGTCATAAGCGTTTGACAGTTCTGAGGTTATATTACTATTGAAAACAAAGGTTGACTATTGCCAATAATAAAGAAAAACTTTAACTTGTACATTGCCAGACGCTTTATAAGAACAAAATGTAAAAAATTGATTTGGAAGTAATCTTCAGCAATTCCCTGAATGGTGTGCAGAAGGGTCTCAATGGAACCCTCAGTTATACTAGGTCAAGTAAAACCATTTTGAAGGTTAAAAGCACTATATCTTCACTTGACTAAAAATTAAATAGATGTTAAATTGAGCTAACTATAGTTTCGTGTTCTCCTGAACACATCATCTGAGCTCTAGATCTAATTTAACGAAAAAAAGAAGCGCAAATGATGTGTTTCAGGAGAACACGAAACTAGTTAGCTCAATACTTCTATTAAATTTTTGGTCAAGTGAAGGCATAGTACTTTTAACCTTCAAGAAATTTTTATCGTTTGAGTCTAATTTTATAGTTTGAGTGAACTTATCTTATAGTCAAAACTAATTTACTTGTCAAATGGTTGTTTGCAAGATTGTATGACATTCCTAATATTGTTTTGAAAGATGCAGTTTTCCATGTTTTTAATTTGGCCCACTTCTTGCTTATCTGAAATTAAAAAACAAGCATTATACTCTGACGAGTCACTTGTTAAAGATTTTGTTCAGTTATTGAAAGCAGACAACCAATGTTATATTGAATCAATAAACATTGCAGAAGAGAGAAACAGATCTCTTCTTGTAATTGTTGTTTTTGTAAACGAAAAAAAAAAAAAAAAAAAAATGAAAAAATAATAACAAGAACATCGATATATTTCAGGGCATTGGACCAATGAAAACAATTATTTTGAGATGAACATCTTGATGTGTTCAACAATGAATTGGGTACATTAGGATAACTTCTTGCTTTGGTTGTAGAAGAAGATGTGTGATTTGTGTTTGTGTTGTATAAAGCTTATTAAATACATATTTCAGAAGTAATTTTTAATCGTATGCTCACTAGTTTAGTAGGATGTATTCCACAAAGATGAGATTGCAATAAGATATAAACGGCAGGCAATACTATACCCAAAACTCTTTGCTTCTCAGAACTGGTCCAAAATCAAAACTTAAAGACTTACCATGTTGTCATATGACATAAGCATCTAACTAATGAAGGCTTACTTTCTTCCAATCCAACTGAAAGAAAAAATGACTTACAAACTTACATATTGTAAAATAGAGAGGGTAACATCTTCACAAGCTGAGTCCATCTGTTTTGATGGTTTAGAATAACACAGGAAGCAATTCTGCAATATTATTACGTTTGCATTACTGATTATATTGTTAAATTCCAAAATTGGATTTATGATGACAATTAAAAACTGAAGCGGTAAACAACAACTATTTGAGAGCTGCAGTCTCATACATCGGGGTAACTTTGGAAATAATGGTGCCACTATTGATGGAACCATCACGCGTTTTGTTGAAAAGATTATCATGGTCTTTTCTTTATATATTTTCGGATATTGTTTCTTGACATCCTTGGTAAATCAATAGATTGTTATATTTAGCGCAAAGGAATTACAACTGTCAGAGAGATTCTGCGCCATAAAATCGGGCTTATGATAAAACTTTGGTATATGATTAAGAATAAAAGGCAACAGGGGCGTTGTCATTATTACAAAGCAAACAAGAAAGATTAGAGCTGACAAGACTATAACAATTAAAATAATTAATATTCATAAAAATTAATGATAATTTGTTCTCAACTCGTCTACAGAATTACACATCGAATGAATTTATTTCTTTTTTTGAATGAAACCGTAGAGAGAGGAACAAAAAATCTTCATTGGGGAAATGAAAACATCAAACAACATCAGGTCAAACTGTCGGACAATGTGAAAGATTTGGCACTGTTTAATATAATATGAATAATAACATGAGATAAAATACTCGCTTTTTTTGCGAAAATTAAATATGACGCTACTTTTTTGTTTTCTTTTAGATTAATTTTGATTTATATTGTTTATTTATTAATAACGAAGTGATGACATATTGATTTCAAATAGTTTTCGAGGATGTTAAATTTTTTAAAATTAAAATGTATTTTCTGATACAAAGCCAGGTTATCTCATCTGATTGCAGTGCTTGCAAAGAAGATAAGAGAAAACATCTAATTCATCATTATCATCATTATGATTAAGTGCCCTTCTCGTATTCGATGGTGGATGAGATGCAAGAGACTGAAATGTTTAATTATTCTGTTCGTAAATATGCAACAAGAAATGAGATTTTTTTTTTTTAATTTGAAAACCGTCCATCTTATTTTCTTCTGGTGTCACACCATTTTGAAGATCATATGGATATTTATTTAACAAATTTTCTTGGTTTAATACCTCGTATGGGGTGTTGAGAAAAGACGAAATGAAATAAATTAATAATTTTAGATTGATTGAAGTAAAATATCGATAGGATTAAATTAAAGAATTCCAAAATTCTTTCATAATAAGCGGTTCCGCCTGGTGCCCTTAAGCTGAAAAGTTCCTTGTATAAAACTTGTGTTATTTCTGTGCTATAGCTTTTTACTTTCTCTTCCATAGAAGATAAAGTATTGTATTCGTGCAGAAATTTTAGACATAATTTGGCTCAAAAAATTGTTTGACGGGAAGCCAAAGGCCAAAATAAAGATCAAATATATTCGGCCATATTGCTTTTGGGCCATATTTTCAAAATTTTGGGTCATTTTTGAATTTTGAAAATATTTGGAGCCA
>CM022879.1:11390181-11412935 GCA_012654025.1 Pachypsylla venusta | reverse complement strand
CAAATACAAAGCGTCATCATGCTTGGGAAACATATCCAAGGAAAACATGGTACAAATACAAAGCGTCATCATGCTTGGGAAACATATCCAAGGAAAACATGGTACAAATACAAAGCGTCATCATGCTTGGGTAACATATCCAAGGAAAACATGGTACAAATACAAAGCGTCATCATGCTTGGGAATTAATATAGTTGACGTTAAAGCGAATTAAACAATGCTTTTTCATTTATTATCACATTTCTTAATCAAGGCATCGTCTAACAATGTACAAACGATATCCTTTTCTTTTTTAAAAGTAAAAAGATTATTTGAAATGAATTTTTAATAAGTTTCAACAGTGGTCAAATCTAACGCCCAAACAAAACAATAATTGATTTAACAATCACACTATAATTAAAATCACCCACACCAAAACCAGATTGGTTTCTATGTGTTCTTATTGTTATTAAGATTATGGTTTATCAACAGCATCATTGTTGTTGTTGTTGTCTGGGTTTTTGACCATTTCAGAACCGTCATCACTCTCATGCATTATTATTGTGTCTGTAATTATAACCAAAACCAAGGTGAGAAAAAAAGAATTATAATAATGTTATTCTGTTAACCCTAGAACACACAAACAACTTACAAAGCTTAAAGAAACATTCACGAAACAGAAAGGAATGAGAAATAGAATGATTTCATAGCAGAAAGGAATGAGAAATAAAATGAGTTCATAACAGAAAGGAATGAGAAATAGAATGAGCTCATAACAGAAAGGAATGGGAAATAGAATGAGTTCATAACAGAAAGGAATGAGAAATAGAATGAGTTCTAACAGAAAGGAATGAGAAATAGAATGAGTTCATAACAGAAAGGAATGAGAAATAGAATGGGTTCATAACAGAAGGGAATGAGAAATAGAATGAGTTCATAACAGAAAGGAATGAGTACAACGACAGTAGGTATGCATCAAAATGATCTCTCAGGCGTGTTGTCGTCTGTGAGATCAATTTGCCGATACAAAATCTGGTTCCTTGTTCAAAACGCAATTATGTTTCCCCCAATGCAAATAAATTACTTAGTACACGTATAAAATTGAAACGCCCAAATTTTGAAATTGAAAAAAAATTATTTTTCGTTGCAATAAGAGTTTAATAACAAATGACTGGACCGTAGAAAAATAAGCACAATTAATATTTTTCCGCAAAATCTTTTGATAAAATATAATAAAATGTAAATATCGGGGTGTCTGACAGATAAAGAGTCGAAAATTATAAGACATCTCTGAAGAAAAATAGCAACAACCTATCATATTGGTTCTTTTTTAAAAAAAAAACATAAAACCTACGGTGCTGGCGACGCTCGAGTCCAAGCTCAATTTAGCTTTTGGTTTATATCAAAAACTTAATTATATGATGATAGATGGTTCTGAAGTCATTTGTCAGTTTACTTTGATTTGTCTCCAAGAATATATTTCTCCTTAGAAGATGTCAAGAACAGAGTAGAGAAATCTTCGTAAATGAATAAAGTTGAAATATACTTCCTTAGACAAAGACTATTTTGAGGTACAGTCCACACCTGTCTGCATTTCCATATGATGATTACGAAAGTTTAATTGACCGAACAAATAAAAAGTCTAGTTTTAACACCACCATTTTTTGTTTGTTTGCCACGAGAACTCTCGAACGACTCATACAATTTTGACGAAATTTCTTGTGGGCATTCATTGTGTTCATAGAATTAGCTCATTAGTTTTTGGGCCCTATTGGACCAAACGGTGGCCATTTTAAGTAAATGAGATCTACAGTTCACAAAACTTCTAGTATATTAAATATCATCCAGGGTTAAAATATAATCTGTGAAAGAATTAAAATTATATTGAAGAGTTGAATTCGTATTTTTATCATCTCTACGCCCAATTAGGGAATGAATATGTTAAACAATGGAACGATTATTTTAAGAACCACTGACGCGACTGCGCCTCTTCACGTTACATATAATTGTTAACTCACAAAACACGTACAGGGTAATATTAGTTCCATCTTAGGTTTAGTACCAAATACCATTCTTTGAGATGACGAATAGTGTGACCTTTTCTCCAACCACGGGTAATAGTGTGGTTCCGTTTATTTTCATAACTAGAATCTACAGTTGACTAAACTGTTGCGCTAAGAGCAACCATTTCTCACCCTCTCAACACATAAGGAAATTATCTTTTTCAGATGATTCTCATTTGAGGTGAAAACAGATTGCCCATTTGGAGCGTAATTTGAAAATATTCATTAAGATTCATAGCAATTATTGCTTTAAACTTTAGGCAATGTATCTTTAATAAGTTTTCAAGGCACGTATTATTTTGATTCCAAGGAGTATTTGGCAACTATATGCTCTTAACTTTTTTGTATTCAATTGTAGAATAAATATATGAAGTTTAATCGTAAAGATTCAAATATGTAGGAATATAAATCAGAAGGACCAGGTTGCGGCCTTAAAGATCTCGATAACCGGATGAAACTGTATTTCTTTGCGGATAGTCATTATTGCCAGGATATTTTCATTATTCGTTGGTTCAGAGTTTTTTTTTCGATCATTGTCCCAGTGACATCTGCAGAAATATTTTTTATTTTGCAAAACTGGTGTGTTGGAGATTTTTCCTTGTCTGTGTATGTCTGTATCAACTATACAATACTTAATGCCATTTGAACACGGAAAAGGCTCCATTCTAGTATTCCTCATCGAACATTAAAAAAAAACATCTTTAAATATTATATATTTTTGCAATCACCAAGCACAGTCCCTTTCACATTGCTATCTATGTAGATGTCACAATAATTTTGAGTCTAAACGTTGCTATTGTGTCCAGGATTCCAATATATTAAACTAGTATGACAATTCAACAACCTTCTAATACAAAAAACCCTCAGGTTACCTACTGTAATAATTTAAATGCAAATTACACAATTGCACAAAATAGTAGGGTACAGTATTGTTGCAAGAAATCATTGCTTATTATATTTGAATCAAGTCAAGACAGGGTTTTCGATTATGTCGAGACATTTTTGACAAAAATCATAGTTCTATTTTAATGAACAACTGTATCGAACAATTTCGAATTTGTTGTTTGGTCTGGTTGTGTGTTGGGGTAACTCAGTCTCCTGAGGATAATTGAGTATCTGTATGATAATAGCGACAAGTGGTAGTCTTATGAGTTAATTGTTAATTATTGCTTAGTGATATTGGACTGATTGTTAAAACTATGTACCTTGTAATGCTATGATGTCTACGAAAATTGTGACGTCAAATTGCAAAGAAATATACATTTTGCAAATTTGTTTTATGCAAGATTTATCAGAATTTCATGATACATACAGACTTGACATTCAAGTCATTCACCACAACAAGAAAATGTATTTCTTGACCATCCACCCTATACATGTATAAGTTTTCTTCTGTTGTATTGCATGCACGGCACAATACGGACAGTTTATGATTTTTGAAATATAATAATAATTTATAAGAATCTAATAGTGGGCTTCAGAGATGATAAATTTGAATTTTAAACTCTCTTCTTATTTCATTGTAACAAAAATCAAACTTATCTCATTTCAAACTGATTTTGTTTTAAATTAGAAGCCGTTTAGTTGGAGGAGACTTATAGCTACATGTGTGGCACATTTTTGGCTAATAAAGTATCCCTAATAGCCATTAGTTAACATTATTTTCAATGTGATTTACTGCTTATGAGGATTCAAAATTAAGTGTAGAACAAAATTTTCTTTTGTGTTTTAATAGAAAGGAAGAAATTAAAGATAACAGAAAATGTCGGATGTGTTTAGTAATCGGATGGGAGTCCGCTTGGGGACTACACACTTGTTGCTGTACGTTATTTGTTGTTGCTTGCATCGAAATGGCAGGGAGAGACAATAACTTAGTAGTTATATAAAACAGCTGCTTCTATAGGTGCTCCAAATCTAAGTAACAAAATTGGACGATTAAATACATAATGGCATTAATAGTATGTTTAAGTGCCAGTCCGATTAGACTGAATCGACACCATCTATAATCTATAGTTCTGTATCTTCTTTCTGTTGACATCACATATTTTGGGTTTTTAGAATTTGCCGTCATTAGATACCTCTCTTTTTAAGAAACAACACAAACAACATACTTATAAGGTGTGGATAAGGGACACTATAATATATCATGATTAAAATGTCTCTTGGCAGAGACATCAAATTAGTCTTGTAGCAGGGAGGTACTGGGTTCAATTGCTGGGGAAAAGGTTTTTTTTTTTAATTTCGTACTTTTTCCTCTTGAAGTCATTTCAGTAGCTATGGTAATAGCGATAAGTGGTAGCATTTATAATGCTTGTCAAAGTGTATCTTAGGCTTAGTGATATTGGAGTGATTGTTTTGAATACTTTGTAATGCTATGATGCCCGCAAAATTGTGACATAATAACACAAAGAAATATACATTTTTACATTTACATAGTGGAACGAGGTGTTTTCCTTTTCACATTTGTGCTACAAACTGTCAAGTGTCGTCTATACGGCGCACTGAGCTTGTAGTTCATTGTAGCGACAAGTGGTAGCATTATGAGGTAATTGTTAAGTTGGGCTTGGTGTATTGAAGTGATTGATAGAAAATCTCTTTTCATGATGACCACATTATTGTGATAAAATAATACAAAAAATTATACATTTACATTTTTTTACACAAATAACATCACATTGATTTATATTACCCATTAAATAAAAAACTAAGTAAACAAACAAAATATGAGTTGACCTTGTAACTGTGATATAACTGATCTGAAGATGGCAGTGTTCAAATTGCCGATAGAATGAAAAGAAATTATGTAATTGAAACCTATATACAAAGTAAATAAATGGATAAATATATGATATATGATGATAATAAAGTGATAAGATAATGTGACACAACACACATTCAAATGAATGGATAGAGTGAGAGAACAGGAGTGTCGCTACCGCCGCGCCAACACAATCATATTTCTATTACCTATATCCTATTCACTAGTAATATGAATGACATAATTGACTCGTGTGCTTCTGATGGAATTATCAACAAGGATTTAGTAGCAAACTTTGACAAGGTGTAAACAACTGAAGAATTGGAAAGCATCAATTGAGAGGAGTAGTCAGTAGTAGAAGTGACTCCCCAGATTTAAAGTTATGATCATCTCATTGACTGATCGACTTAAAGCGATATTTTAGGGTTAATTTTGAAGAACGCGAAAGGTATGAGCCCATCATCGCATACTGACTTTGGAGGGAAAATTGGAAGTTATCTTTGATAACTTCTATTTTAAAACGTTTTAATACACACACTCATGAATCTATATAAAAATTATAGAAGTACATAACTTATCTTAACTTTTTTGAAAAAAAAATAAAATTCTGCTTTGAATTTCTAGATTTTGATTTTAGCCCACATATAACTTCCAAGATATGAAAATGATTAAAAAACACTTGACATAATCATTTTCATTTCTCGTATTTGACAGCTCTACCAAGTGTCCCAAAGGTTTTCTTTCTTTGATCTTCCAATTTTCAAAGTTTTTCTATTCTTAATATTTTTTTAAAATTTAATTTCATCGAAATTCCTGTGTATGTGTATGTTTTGCATGTCCTCGCATTTAGGATAATAATCTTTCTGTCACTCTTGGCCTGCCATCATTTGTTTGATAGCATCTACATTATCAATCATTTGCCACAAGTTGCTAATCTATTTCGCTACACTTCTCTTTTGTCTATTTTCTATAATGTTCTTAGTTAACTTGTTATGAAGCTCATGTGTTGAAAATAACTTTTCTAAATAGAAATGAGTTTGTTTTGTATTATCTATTGAAATGGGCTCTGTTTTGCCACACTTCCTTTTTGTTTACTGAAGACATCTTTGTTTCTTTCTGTCATTGTACCAATATATATTTTTGCTTATGTCTTTCTATTCATCTTGTTTGTTTATAAATATTTTCTGTCAATACATTCTTTTGAAAGTTAACAAGTTCACTTATATCATCATTATCAACAAGAGATTCATGTCGCAAGTGGGCGAACTTCACGTACGTTTTGTCTTCATAAACATTATTAGAAAAATTGTCAACTTAGTACATACTTCTTGTATAGAGTGTTTTTTTTTTTTTTTTTAAAAAAAAAAAAAAAATGAGTCAACGTGGGCAGTTTAAATGTAGGACGTAATGTAAGGAGAGAGAAAAAAATATTGTACTGATTATTGTGTTATGCTTTGTTTCTTAACTGTTATTGCTCCTTTTTGTATTATTTCCACACTTCCATTGACATTAAGCATTGTTATTTACTATTAATGCCTTATTAGAATATAATGTAGATTATGCTCTTTTGTTTTTGTCAACTATGTATACTGAGTACATAGATCTCCTATGTTACGTTCTTGTCTAATGGCAAGGATTTCAAAAACCTTACGAACTGAAAATATCTCCATAATATATATCTAGGATTTTATTTTATTTTTATGAAATCTGGTCTCATTGAGACTTTTGCATTTATCACTGCGACCTTTTTTTGGATTTATTGTAACCATATCTAAGATAATGTTGAAGTGATTTAATCTAACTTACAATCACAAGGATCGAGTGTGGCCATGTATCAAACACTATCTTAAGGCTCATATATTCTTCCATTTTCGGGTTTATTGGTTGATGGAAGACATCAAATTTGAGTGCCAAAAAAGGGTACCTATTTAAATTAGAAATACTTCATACATAACCACTGGTCATCACAACCTTTGTGTTGAAAGATGACCGTTTCATCACCTTGTTTGGTTTCTGATGTAATACACCCTACCCATTTTGTAGTGTGTTTCTTTTCTGAGGCCTTGTTTCAACCCAATAAGTAGAAAGTATCTGTGAAACATTTTCAACTACTTGTGCTAGTCGTTCGACGGGATTGAATACGTTCTCAGTGATCTCTATCAAGAAACATTTAGAAAATATAGTGATTTTTTTTCTGAATAGATTCTCCCTTCGGAAAATATTACGAGTATATTATAAACAGACATTGTAGGGTCTACTACAGTCTACATTGTCTAGACCTAAGAGTGTTATTTTTCGCTTNAGGGTCTACAGTCTACATTGTCTAGACCTAAGAGTGTTATTTTTCGCTTCATTACGTTTTCATATCAAGTTCCAAAAGTCCATTCCTCTATTCTGAACTTATCAGTACAACAGTTATATTATGCTTGATTTAAGTCTCTCTAATACTATTATCAGTGACTAGGTAATGTATAACCTTTGCAAAAATGATAATCATATATTTCGATAAGAAATTTTATAGGAACTAAACATTATATGCTTTTGAGGAAATATTTTGCTAAGTTTAAAAATATTCTACTGCTGTAGGAACTTGGTTTCTTTACTCTCTAATATGTCAAGTGTTGCAAATGATATTTCAACAATGTCTAAGGAATTTGACAATTAGCGACATACATGGTTTCATAAAATATGTTCTTGTCAGAGTTGTTAATTTTTGTTGATGACTTGTAAACGTCTGAAAGAACTTAAATATTTAAGCTCAGGGATATATGTACATAAATGCGTTTGACGCTGTTTAGCTATGGGGTATATTGAGACCAGTTTATGTCATTTAAGTACAAGTATGTCTGTAAGATTAAATTGCTGTAAAAATTATTCTGATTTTTTCAAATCTGAATATAATAACATTCTATGCAGATATACAAGAACAATAATTATATCAAATACCAATACGGGTCAGACCCTCTGATTTTATTTTATTAATCGGTTCGACATTTCCTTTGTTTCAGGAAAAAAGTGTATCTCCCAATTATACCTCTAGTAAAAATGCATCGAGGTCTGATCTCAGCCCAGTTTTTGGTAAGTCTGACATATATTTTTTTACTATTTTTTTTACCAATTTAGTTTTTATGCTCGTGATTTAAACCCCCTCATCAATTGTTTTTCTTTTTGGTAATTTTATTTTTCACAATTTTTATTTTCATCGAAAATAACAAAGTGTGTTGCAAAGTTCAGAACTATTTACTGAAATGAAATGATTCTTAGAAAAGTCTGGAAACAATTAATAAAACTATAAAATTGACCTGTTAACATGATCAATTCCGGCAAATTATAAAAAAAAATAAGGTCCACTTTACGCAGCCGCCCTATATATTCGAGTCTGAGATTGAGGGGACTGATTTTTAATATCATTATGGCTAATTATAAAAATATTTAAGATTTCAAAATGGTCAAATTCTGAATTTTTCAAAATTACAAATCATTATCGAAACATTGTTTTCCACTTTTTATATTTGAACAAAAAAAGGAAAGTGTAGAAAGTATAGCTAACATTCCAGTCTGAAGTATAGTTTAACAACCACTCGAGGAGTTCTCGAAACTTATAAGAAACACTTGTGCAACAGCAACAAGGGATGGCAAGGTCAATTTATTTATGTATGTTGACCCCCCACAATTCCAGCCGCCCTCTTTTTTATTTCTTAAAGATTTTAGACTTTAAGATTTTTTGGAATCTTTATTCAGGGTGACGTGTGACATTCATGTTTGAAACACCAGCAGTATTATTCCAGTATGCCTTTTTTTAGGGAGGCGACTATTTTAAAAATATGCATATTCAATCCCTGTGCGGACGACATTGGTTGAAGTAAATAAGATGGGTTAAGTAAATTATGATGTTAACAAAAGGGCCATTAACTGGTAGTAGCGTGAGCTTTTAGTCGCTGCCAAAAGACGACTGCCCTGTAGCGTGTAGTTGCTTGAAGTAGCGCTTTAGTCGTTTTCAAAGGACGACTGGGATGGAGCCCATTCCTGAGATAGTGCCCTGTGATAAATGGAAAATAACATTGTAAGATTAGTATTATGGTGGCATCCTTTGCTCTTGGAGATCTGTTAATAGCTCTTTTTCTTGAAAATTATTGATTTAGACATCCCTTATTTCATTATATCTAGCAATCCTCTCTAAATCTCGGGTTCATATATTTTTCATTGGACGGACACCCTGTAGACTTCTCAAATGTCATTTCTTTAGATTTCTTCTAACTCACACAGATTATTTATGTGATGTGTACGAGGGTACCTACTTAATGGGGCTGCTATTGCAATTTTTGTTTCGTCTGTTTATTGGCGTCTTGTCGCATTTTTTTTCTTCTTGCAACATGGTTTGTGGTTTTTTGATTATTTTTTTATAACCTTTTTTTTATTTTAATTTTCTTTCTTGTATTTTATTGCCTCTTCTTGTATTATTTCTTATTGTCTTGCTTCTTGTTAAACCATTTAAGATTGTTCCTCACAAAAATTAAATCTTCTAAAACTAATAAAGAAAGATTTTTGAAATGTATGACATGTGTGCAATTTTTGGTCAGTAAAATTGGGTTTGGTTTATGCTATTGTTTCGCGTTTATTTTTTCACAAGTTTTCTAATTACTTTTAAGGAAATTATTTGAAAAGTGAGGTAGAGCCGCCATTAAAAATGTGTTAAACCTTCATAATGTAAGGGGAATCAAGTGTTCTATTTTTATAAACTGAAAGGTGTAAAATAAAGCGCCAAGTTTTTATTTCCTGATAGTGGTTGTCCTGATTATTCAAGTAGGCAGTACAAAACAAAGTAATTTCAAGTAGGTCAACATAAGATATATGTAGAATATTAACAACTACTTATAAAATAATATGTAGAATATTAAAAACTACTTATAAGATGGAATTCTACTTAGAAGTAGAATATTAAAAACTACTTTATTTGGACGAATTACTTGAGATTTTTCTAGCACACTTTACTGAATACATCGTAAGTTTAATGAAATCCTTCATTATTTTTAACCGTTAATATCAGCGTCTGCTTAGATAATTTGCGATCATATTTCAATAAGAAGTCTTTGCTTTCATAATTAAGGGTTAAAATATCAAGCATTGATGACGGAGACCAAACAATCTAATCGAAGACCCTAAGATTCATAGGTTCACTCATTTTAATTTACTTTTGGAATAGGTGTATAGCACATGCAATGTTATTTACAGCAAATGCCCGATACCAGTCCACCATCGATTTTTACTTTATTTTCTACGTAATGCAGATTTTATTACTTTGGCTGAACACTTTCTTTTATTCTTTAAAAAAACTAGCAAATTAGTAATCTACACAATATTATATTTTACTACTTGGTGTAACGCACTACTTAGGCAATATAAACATACTAAGAAAAGAAAAATTGGGACGAATTTGAGAACAAAAGTAAATATAATCGAATTAAATTTAACAGGAAATTTGTTGAAATACAATACTGAGGCATTTTATTGTCAGACACAATTTGGAGCCACATATCCCCAGACTAGTCAAAATAATGCAAAAATATAGCTCAACCTGAATAGGTACCTGCTATTGTTAAGGTAGGAGATTATTTTCTACTGAGTCATGATTTTGAAATATATTTGTTGAGTATGGATTAATGGTGGATATGGCAATTTTAGGGAATTTTAACGCCAAAAATATTTAATGTTCAGGATTCGGTCGAGAAAATAACATCCAAGAAATTGTAGTATTAATATCATAAATATCCTTCAGAAATCATGCCTGGATTGTAAGAATTCACGCCATCGGGAAAGGCGTTAAAATATTCGACAAAGGCGTTAAAAGATTTTAAAATACGTTTTTAAATAGTTTTTGTGTTGAGCGTTTGACAGTGCACCATATTAAACGCATTGGAGAACCCGCCACGTCATCGTTCATACTATTGGCGTCTATGAGGGAGAAGAAAGGCCGTACGAATGCCTACATTTCGATCGAGAAAAGCAACCTTTTAACAAATTAATAAATAAATCTTGTTTATAAATTAAGTTGTATAGAACAATTTATTATGATTTAAGTATCCGTTGATTTTATTACTTAATATTTTATTAACTTTATGCATTACTTTTAATGCATCATCAATTTAATTGTTTTTTAATAGACCTATATGAATGATAAAGATTTTAAATTCGAGTTCTGAAGTAAAAAATTAAAATATTTGTGTTGGTATCGTGATTATGAGATGCACATATAACTGGTTTTCTGAATGTATAGAATTAATCATCTTCAAGTTAATAAAAATACGTGTAAAGTGTGATTAAAATATTTCATAAGATTCAAAATATCTCCTGTTTGACAATAAGAATCGTCATTCGAACCTTCTTTATTCTTGGGGATGAGGGATGACACATGTTTGGTTGTTTTAGTGAAATAGTTTTCTTATGAGCTTTACAAACTACACGTAGCAGTTTAAACTTATATCTGGAGGCATAGGTTATAGATGACTTTTCCTCATGATGATTTCTGAAAATAACAAGTGGCTCCTGATTTTAACGCGCACCCGCAGCTGGAGCCACGCATATTATATGATAGGAGGAAACATAGCTCGGTCATATGGGATGTGTTTCTGTATTTTAGAAATATCAAATACAGAAACACATCTAGGAAGTCTGTGTCTCGTTACGACTGTTCAAGTCAGTCATGAGTCATGCAGTCAGTGGTATTGTTATGTAATTAGAGTTTCCTTCAGAAATTAGTTTTTGATGACATGTATTCTATTTTGTAAATCCATTAACAGATCCTTATCTTCTAATGTGCTATTATAGATGAAAATAACACAATTCTTAGATTGTGGACATATAATTAGTGATATTAATTGTTAGTGTAGTTCTCATGTATAGAATAGTTTCGCCTCTGCTAAGACAATGTATGCTATTATGATATTTCCAATAGTTTTCGTTTGTTTCCCTATTGATTCTTACTTTATTCTTCTTTGTTTCTACATTCAGATTCGAATTTATTTGTTCTTTCCGGATAAGATTTGTCCATATATGTTATATTTTCTGACTTAGCTCATATATTTATATTGTGAATTTGCTCATATTTATTTTCCCTACATTACAGAAAGTATTCTTATCATCATAAATTATGTACGGTCACAACTCGTTTAATTCAATTTACATCAGCTCGGAGGATTTTATAAAATTTTCTCGACCTTGAGGGAGAACTCGTAGTATTCTACATATATAAGTTTTAGATGCTTGATGCCATTTGCTACAAAGTTTTTACTATTTTTCGTTTTATATATTCCGTGACGTGTTTTAACACTAGTTAAAGATATATCATATGCGCTGATTATTTGAAAAAAATAGTTTTATAATTTTAAAAAAAATTCTAGGGTATCCGAGCAAATTGGTCACACCTTGTTCTATATTTAATTGGTTCTAGATGTTTTAGCTGAGTCAGAACTCTTGAGGAGACCATGGAGGAATCGAATATACGGAATTTTTCAGGAATTTATCAGAACTACATACATGGGGAAAGATTTGTTCAAGAGGTGGTCAGCTTGCTGTGACCAACGTTCAATTTTTTGGTTTATTTGAATTTACATTGTTGGCTTCTTCATTAAACCTACTGTTCTATGAATTGTGTCTTGAAAAATTTTAAAAATATTTGATTTGAGCCTACCGAAAAGGTTTTAATGGCTCTTAGCTGATTCTGTGCTGGGATGCGTTTCAGGTTGTCCATCAGGTGCGTAGGACCGATTATCGTGAGTAGGAGTGTAGTATAGATTACATTTTCTTTTCGTTCAAGTTCGTCTATTTGATTTCATATTTACTTAGATCAATTTGATTTCTCCGGCACTACCTTGTGGTTATCGAGTTGTCTTGATAAACACTTTACTTAATGAATATCTGATATTTATATCTTTACTACATCATCCATCCAGCTCCTCGCCACTCTCACCAGCATCCGTCTCAACTCAACTCAACCATTCACTCTTCATCTGCATATTAATAATTACATGTTTACTCTTTTTCATAATAAAAAAATTATCCATGCTTACTGATAGATTTTTTTTGCAAAGTTAACACTTATGTGAGTCTGAGTCCAAGAGGTTCACAACTCATTACTATATTTTGTACTCTTATCGATTCGGATGATTGTATGTTTGTTAGTTCGGAATCACACGAGAATGAATCAACCGATTTTGTTGTATTTGCGTAAAATTACGTGATTTAAATATTTTAGACTTTGAATAATTTTTTATTTCATTTTTTGAAAACAGTTAGGTATAACTATACTTTCAGCACTTGTTGCTATTACTATCGCTACTCAAACTTCAAACCTTTCTCAAATGTTCGACTTGACCAGGATTCGAATCCAGTACCTCCCTTGCTCAATCCGGGTGTGATTCACACTCAGTCACGGGGACCTCAAAACTTTGGTTCAATTTTGACTCATAAACGTAATCGATACATAATACATCGATACATAATAATCATACATCGCAACTCAAATTCCCGGAAATCGAAATGTTGTCAATTTTGACGAGTTCGTTGATTAACTGTCTCGAAAAGATCTGATCTAGGTACCGTACGGTCAAGTATATTAGCTAATGATGCCCTTTGAAAATGTGTTTCAAAGGGCATTATGGTTGGAACATTATTGGGGGATAACACAGAACAGAATATATTCAATCCTGAAGTTCTGTTGATTCCCATGAGTATGCGTTGCTCTCGCATATACGAATATGATAAAATCGGGGAATACATGTCCAAGTTAATTAACATATTAAACAGCCATGATAAAAAACAAAACAATTATATATGTTTTTGCTACATAAATCAAGCATGTACTTAATTATGTAGAAGTCAGTCAGTCATTGCAAACTGCATCTTTCTTTCTTCTCTACTTCATGTTTTCTTTGCTGTGGTTTCGTTTGTTTTTCCTATTTTATGTACGTTGGCATTTATCTCTTTATTTTTAATTTGATTTACTATAACATGGTGGATATAGTATTTCATAAATTGTAAAGACTACTATGTATGTTCATCACAACAACATCATTATTAAGAACATCATCTCCTTCTTTTTTATCGATGGTTGCTAGAATTATCAAACTGTCGGTTTGTAAAAAATTGAGCATTATATTTAAATTCTGCATAAAGTTGCAACATTCAACCTCTCTATAACATTCCTCAGCCACAATCTTCTTGGAACCATTCGAACCTCTTACATGATGATCTGCAAACTTCCAATTTTCTTTCTCCGATAAAGACGTCCCATTCGGAGCTGGGTTTGAATCTGTATGGTTATATCAAATTTTGAGGGGGGTATTTTTTTCGTGACGAATCCAAAGGTTCATTATTGAAAATAATTTAACCAATTTATTATTTCTTCTTTTGTACGGACCATACTGTATATTACCGACCGTTACGCCAAGTTTCGAGGACAAACTGGATTTTATAATGGACCCTCGTACTAAATTTCTGTAAACATTTTCGACGTTATGTTGCTTATTTTTGCGATTCGATTTTTGGATGATATGTATAACTTGAAATGTAAAATTTAATATCAAATTTTGAGGGCAATTTCTAGTCGATTCCAAAGATCAAATGGTTAGTCTTACATGGTTTTTATGTTCCAATGTCAAAAGCGAAATCGAAAATATTTTTGACCCTTACTGGAAATTCAAAGAAATACTTTACATATACAAAGTGTATTAGGCAGTGGCGGAATTAAACTTTTTCCGCCCCTAGGCAGTTTAGAATTTGCCGCCTCTATTTTGACAAGAAGTGCGATTTTGATCATTTCATTCGTTAGTGCCTTACTCAGTAGTTTTGTTGGAGATTTTGATACAATCATGTCTATCCGCACGCGTTTCACACTTCACTTACTGCACATGAAGGCGCAACATCAAGATGCTCACGCGCGTATATTTGAAAGCTTTACGGCAGTTGAGATTTTGCTATGTATAATGAAAACTGTACAGTATCTTTCTGATTTTCAATCGTGTAAAAAGTGAAAAAAATTTATAAACATAGACACTATTTTCATTGCAGCTAAATAATAATAATAAAAAAAAACATACATATTTAAGTTGCTTCATATTTTGCCGCCCTGCTTATACGGTATACGTTATGCGGTAAATCCGCCACTGGTATTAGAGAATGAATTTTAAACCCGCACAACTACCAGCAATATATTGTGCCCACGCAAAGTATTTACCCCGTATCAAATTCAAAATAAGGATCCTAACTACCACCAAGTACGTCATGCATCAGTAATAGTTTCCTATATGAGATTGAGATAGTTTATTCCTGCGCAGAGACAATGAGTGCTCAATCTTTGGGTGTCGTGCAAACACATTTGAAGCTCATTTTTCTTAGAAGCGATATTCAGCCTAGGAAAAGTACCTTTGAATTTACTATTATAATATATTTAAAGAAAAAAATACCAGCAGACTGCTGAGTTACAAATTTTAACTCTCGAATGATTTTAAGCAAGAATTGTGATAGTTTAAGGGTAACTTTTATTTTAGGTCTTAAAACTAAATTTGGTTGGCATTTTATTCTGCCTTTGCTTGAAAAGTATTTCTCGTACTTAGGACAATGAATACTACTTGTAATTTTAAATAGAATTGATTGTACAAACACTATACCATTTTTTCGAACCTTTAATAATGATTGTAGTATACTGTTCACAGAATAACGGGCGTAGTATAGTATTGTATATCTATTGTGGTATATCAAATCTCATTTGATTGTACACAGTTTGTCAGGACGAACTGAAAATCTGTATAAACATAAGAGTCCTGTTTAACATGGCTTGTGGCTACTGTGGATAAATTGAAAATTCCTAAGGATAAAATATTTTAGTTATTTTCCCACCTTTGTTTGTATCACCCACACCCACTTCAATTTAAGATAGATTATTCAAATATCTTATCTTCTATTAGTTGAGACTACCAAAATATTACAAGTGATTTGTTCATCGGACACAAAAGCTTCTAGATTCTACAAGATTTGTAGCTTCAAGCGAAATTCATTACTCAAATCACATTCACAAGATAAGCATAAAGAGAAATGAAATGTATAGTTCAGGAGCCAAGATTAACTTAACAGGTCATTCATTAATGTTTTTTATAGTCGAGTCGCTCCAGAAGAGATTTATGTTGTTTATGATTTGAAAAAGACCGAGCTTCATTGCATTTGGACGCCAGTGTTTTGGATAACATATAATATTTTACACTAGTGTTGTATCCACATTTAAAAATTGACGGAAAGTTGCTGTTACCGGGACGTATCAAACGATATAAAATACAATATTCATATTCTTTTAAGAGACAGAATCCTACTACCCCTAAAAATTCCAGATTTATAGGTTCAGTAGATCCCGTGAAATTTTAGGTACTCTTTGCTTATTGTCGTTATATTCAAAAGCTTGCCATATCGTATAAGTTCCAATAAGTTGTGTATAATTTTACCGGCTTTTGAAAAACTATCCATATTGGTACGCTTATTACAACCGATTTTCCACATTAAAAGCCGTTCTTATCAATAACATTTTAACTTCATCTTCCACCATAATTCTTGTTACGTTGGTGTAAAACCCGTCTATATTTATAACCGTTGCTCAGGGCTTGATCAAATGAAATAAAAGCATTTGAAGCGGACATATTAAAATGAAAAATTACAAGCTCGGTAAGACGAACAGTTTGAATAATGGACTAATATAAAGGAGTGAGTGCAAGACAAATTAAGATGATCATAATATGGGAAGGGAAGTTAGGTCTCTGATCACTTGGATGGTTCATATATCTTGTTCTTGTTTTCTCAAGTCTGAGGTAATAATGCCCAAGATCATCTTTCAAAGTACATTAAGGCAAGGAGTCTTATTCTACCCAACTGAGAAATTGTCTGAAATTTCATACAAACAGGATAAATCCTGGATTTTGCTTCTTATACCAATTTGTCCCTTGCTTGCTTAATTCCTACAAATGTATGCATGTACAGTGGATGTTTAGTCTATCGATCAGACTCAGCCTGAATTTTTAATGAACTAGTCAAATTTTAAAATAAATGTATTTTAATCCTTGAAATACATTAAAACAGATGTATTTTGGACCTTAAAATACATTAAAATATATGTATTTTGGACCTTAAAATACATTAAAATATATGTATTTTGGACCTTAAAATACATTAAAATATATGTATTTTGGACCTTAAAATACATTAAAACAGATGTATTTTGGACCTTAAAATACATTAAAATATATGTATTTTGGACCTTAAAATACATTAAAATATATGTATTTTGGACCTTAAAATACATTAAAATATATGTATTTTGGTCCTTAAAATACATAAAAACAGATGTATTTTGGACCTTAAAATACATTACGTTTTTTGTTCCTTAAAATACAATAAAATATATGTATTTTGGTCCTCAAAATACATTAAAATATATGTATTTTGGTCTTCCCCAAATTTTGCATCAATTCTCTCATCCGTTTCCATATACCTAATAGTTAAGTGACGTCTTGTGACGTCTTCTAGTACAGAATTTCCTACTTGTNTACTCTTATCTGGTCTCTTGTCCGCTACCAAATGCTGTTGGATCATTGTTGATACAGTTGCATATACAGATTATACAATTCGCTGTTGTCCAGCAATATTAACTTGTCACCCTGTATACAACGTGTTCTATCTCTATCTATCGTTCATTGCATCTTTTCTAAAGAACATTGAACATCATTAACTAACTTGATTAATATTAGAAGACATATTTTGTGGTCTTCAAGTCTCTTGTGTGATAAATGGCCTTGAAATGGTAACTAACTGACATACCACATTCTTCTTTATATTTTCTTCTCTTCGGAGTTGACTGGTTTTATTCTGACTTGGATTTGATTCTATGCTTTAATATATTACAGTGACTTTTTATCTCTTGATATCATTGTTTATTTCATTATGATCCATGGAGATCATCCGTTTAATGCTATTTTCTGGTGTATTTTCAAGTGTACTCTTTGGCAATAAAATCCAAAAGTCGAATAAAAAAAATATTTTGTCCATCGCAAATTGCACTTTGGGGCCTATTCTCAATGTTTACCGAAATCATTGATATTTGCTATGCATATAGACTCTGTAGAGTAGAGTGAATTTTGGGTCTATTCGACATTCCCGTCAGTCAATTCAAAGGGTTGAAAAACAGAATGACCTATATTCAAAGGTAGCTGTGTTTTAGTTCATTTGACAGACAAGTGCTCATAAATACCCACTTACAGATAACCCAATTTCGTTCTTCAACTTATCTCTAAATGTCTGATTACTTTTTTTTATATTTGGCTTAACGTCACTTTAACATCTATTGGTCATTCGAGACGCGGGTTTTACCCTCCATTCGCTGGAAACTTGCAAACCAGCTGCCCCATTGACCTCACCCAGCCTGGGTTGCACGGGAAAAATAGCCAGCATCACGAAGGCGCGATCCCACGTGGACACCCTCATGGTACAACCTCGCTGGACGTTGTTTAACTTCAGTGATCTCACGGGCATTGGTGTATTCAACGTGCCATAGACGCTGGCTGGACTTAATTACTGTACACCACACCTGTCTGTCAATTTGAACATTCGACAATATTCGTTCTTTTACAACTTTAAGAGTTGCTATATTTTTCCATGAAGTAATTAATTATTAATTAGGTATCAAAATAATTAATTAATTCATGAAAAACATAAAAAAGGTACATTATCTTTTTCTTTACGAAGAAACACTTTGGACCAGGATATTATCAAGACAATAAAATAACATTCAACATTCAGCTTCCATATTATTTTTTTATTCTTAAAAATAGGAATATAAAACAGGGCCCCGTGTATCCGGCCATATGTGAACGAAAATAAAGACGTATTCATTGTAATACAGGGTGGCAAAGTCAGCTTTTCATAGAATTGTGCAAGTGTGTGTGGGGGGGGGGGGGGAATGGGGGGAATTTCCCAGGCCCGGGATTTCCTAAGAGGCCCGGTGAGAAAGTTATCATAATGTTTTTTTCTGAATAATAAATAAATCAATAACTTAAAAGTTTAGAAAAATTTTCAAACACACAAAATCAGAAGTTTAGCGATAGTGGGCTAATATGGGACAATGGCTATTGCAGGATATTGATTTTAAAATATAGTGCGACCTTTCAGCTTGTACAGCTATCATAAATATTGGTATATTTCGTAAACATTAATCCTCTGATAATCGAATTATTTGTTGCCAAGAAGAACTGCACAGTGTACCCTTTCAAATACTCTGTATGGTTCTTTTTAAAGTTTACCATCAGTTTAGGTGAACTAGTCTCCCTGAGGATGAATCCCTCAAATAATTTAAGGATATCGGCCTCAGAGGGCTAGTCTACCTAAACTGACGGTAAACTTTTTTAAATAAAGTATGACACCCTTAAATAAATTTCCAAAATATCAATATGTAATTCAGTTAATAAAGTCATTTGGCGCAGACCAGAAATCTGAATTCCCTCTAGGCACAAAGTACATCCAGCTTCTTGATATTTCGGAAAACTTTATATTCTTCGCAAGGTGTAGAACTGTAGAATCTTCTTGTTCTTTATCGAACTTTGCCAATCAACTTGACTAAATTCATATTTGATTTTTATGATTTTTCATTTATTATTCGTGTTCTTGTCATCAAATATAAAGTCGAAATAATCTGTTATCAACATTGAGCCATTGATAAAATTTCTTTGTGTTCGGAGCATGATTGGACAACTAGAGTACGACGTATGTTTTGTATTAGTTCGGGTTCGGATTAGGACCTTTCCACATTGATTTAGTTCACCCTGTATATAATCCAATGAAAGCTAATAAAGATATGAAACGAACACATAATGCTCACTGAAGACCATTTGATATTAATTAATTTAGAATAATCAACACCTTTACTATGATGTTCATTAATAATAAATTTTATATCACAACTAATTTATTGTAAACAATCTATTATTAATAACGTTAGAGTTAATAGTTGCATAGACTTCTATTAGGTTAATGGTTTCCCTGAAGACTAGGTCTTCCTAGATATTAGCAGTAACTTGATACGAATACTTAATCATAGGGACAAGTTACAAGATATTACTTTCCGTGTAACAGTTCCTCACAAATAATGAATTGATGATTCATTGTCGATGGTTGCCAGGATTATTAAACTGTCGTGAACTGATGCTCTCCTTTTTGGCCAGTCTCATGTTTTTGGTAGATTCACATTCTGCACTTTCAATGACGAGCAGCAGCGTACAAACTCGGTTAAGCAATCCTCCTTCACATCTCAACGTTTTGTATTCTATCTCTCCACCTAACATTAAAAAAGCGACGTTGGTGGTAGTACCAATTTTTCTAAGTGGCAATACTATTTAAATCTTTGAATAACATGTTAATTATAAGTGTTAAAAAATATTAACTATTAATTAAATTTAAACAAAACACTTACCAAAAACACTATTTATTTTAATGTATGAAGAAACTAGTTTCGAATCATTCGATTCATCATCAGTCTAGTCGAGTCTAAAGATGGAAGTAATACTAATGCTAAAGTTGTCATAAAGCGTCCAAACTCTACATCCGATGATACGATAGATACTCGTATAAAGCTAGACGCATCAATGTTACTGTGAGTTAAAATTGAGCACGTAATCTTAGACACCGATGAAACACAAAGGCGCTAATTTATTGCAACAGAACACGTCAATTGAACCATTTTCAAGCACTGTAATGGGCTTGAAAAAAAGAGACAAATGCTGACTGGACGGATTCCAAGTCAGCGATTGATTTTGTTTCTCTTGGTCCTGAGTATTGAGACCACCTCCGTGTATACAACTAGATAAAGTTCCTAAATAAATTCTTTTATTAGTCAACCTGTTTCTGGTTGTAGTGACCACCCGGCGCATCAAGGAACACCGTATGAGTGCGACTTGAATTAATAATATAAATATTATATATTAAATACAAATAGTATATCGGAGGTTATTGGGATTTTGAAATTTATGTTATAGAGTGGTATGGAATTCAAATTGGTTGTCTACTGTAGAATCGTTCTTTCAGTACAATACTTCCCGAAAAAGATTTGGATATAATGATGATCAAACTGACAACTTTCTGTAGAAAGTAGGGTTTTGCATTTATTTTGATCTGATGGGAAAACAAACTCGCTGCGAATTTCCGTACGAATGAGCTTTGTGGGGTCGATATTTTGATGTACTCGACAAAGTTGTTTCTGTACCTCTCCAAAGATGTGCAATAGTCTCTTCGGGCAGTTGAAGTTACACCATATCTCATTTGAGCAGCTATGTAACCAACATCCGGTAAGGCCAATTTTGGATTTGACAGTGTGTATTCATTGACGATGTGATTCTTTATTTAATCTTATCACCATATTTTTTCTTACACCATATCTCAAACAGTTTTTTTTTTTTTTTCCTCTATCAATCTGTTTTGCTCAGGGGTGATTCTTGCTTCAGGGAAGGAATCATTAAGTCTTGTCGGTTGTACAACGACCCATTTCTCAATTACATTCAAATAAATAGTTTTGATGTTTGTTATAATTCGTATGACCAAATGGCTGTTTTAATTTTCTTCAAGACCAGTTTTTGTGTGTTAACTAATGGAACTAGATACTGGCATAGACTTGGTGGCAAAATATAGGTTGCATCCAAATACTCGTACTTCCTTCCGTAAGTTGTAAAAATTCATCATTAAACAATTGATACTGACTTTTCTTAAACTACATTTTTTAAGATTTACCATAGACTGTTTACTTCGAATCTCACCAATGGCAAATTTCTCGTAAAAGAATTTACTATGTCCCAGGTCCCAGGAAAATATTCTTTATCGAAGAAATAAAATATTAATATATTACTTATCCTTTATCGAAAACATATTAAAATATATTATTTATAAAAAAGTTATTTGCATTCTAATGGCACTATTTTACAAGCTACAAATATTTACCCAACAATTTTCTTATTTGTTCCTTTTATGATAGCGACTCATTTGTAAGTTATCCCCAAAATCAACTACACCAAGTAGAAAATTCGATAAAGTATTTTCTTCATTTCTGGCGAGTAAAGATTCTAAACCATTACCTGTGTGTGTTATGCAAACGGAGAGGTCTATGTTTGAATGAGTTAAACAGAATCGTATTAATAATAAAAGTCTATCACAGAACGCCATTGTAGGAACTGTACTAGATAGCCCATTGTTATTGGTATTCTATGATTATTGTTCTGTGTTGTTTTGGCTTTAACAGCAGCCCAGTTGGTAAATGTGATGGATTCATTAACAGGTTACGAACAGCCCTGCTCGAATCCGAATTCAAAGACATTGAATTTAGTAATAACATGGTGGAGTACATTGTGGCAGAACATTAACTTTTGTTCCATTTTGTTTTGGTCGTGTTTGTATAGTTTCAAAATATTGATAGTGTTGTAGTTTTGGAACATCCTGTATGGATACAAATAAAATAAATGTGAACTTGGTATAATATCCTCGAGACCTGTTTATATTATGAAGATTTCCTCTGGGCATATTTCAGCAAATTAATCTGATTTCAGTATAATTATATTGGAATTAATTGCAATAAATTCTGTGTCTGTATTTCATTTCTTCTTGCTCTTTAATCTTATCAGATAATTTCAATAAGAAGTCCGTATTAAAGGGAATAAAAATTAACATTTTAGCTCCTTGATTGCAATTTAATTTTGTTGAAATAATCGTAAAATAGTTTGATTCTAATGCTCACACATCAGGGTTGATGGTTCGACTTGTTTGGTCTTCTTCTTCTTCTAATTCAAATTATAGTACACCTGCTATGTTAAATGTTAAAGATAAAAAAAAAAAAAAAAAAAAAAAAAAAAAAAAAAAAAAAAAAAAAAAAAAAAAAAAAAAAA
>CM022879.1:11373197-11388477 GCA_012654025.1 Pachypsylla venusta | reverse complement strand
AATAGTTAATTTGTATTCTGTAATTTGTCCAGTCATATGAGGTTATCTTCCGAGCGATCCTCAACTCTAGAGACTTGATTTTCAAGTTTAATATCTCCTAACTTAAAATGACTATTAGTAGACTGTTTAACATAAAAATATATTGAACTAAGATAAAAAAACAACAACCTAGCAACAGGTGATTTACCTATAAATATTTTAATAGTGTCTATTGGTTTTTATTATTTTTGATGTTCATGTTTTTACTTTTTCATTCATTAAAATTTCCAATGGCATATTTATGTTTCGTGTATCTCTACATTATTTCTCAAATATTTCTGCAGTCATTATGTTTGTTGTTGGGGGAGGGAGACTTCAATTAAATTCAAGAAATTTCGTTAACTGGTGGATTGCAATATCTCGGCCAAATTAGCACTTGTTTCTTTTTCTTTGAAATACAACAACTCTGCCATTACATCTTTTGCAACTCGTGTTTCATTGTTACTGGACGTCCTTAGGAACTTACTCGTATTTCCATTATTAATCTTTATTAACTCTTATGATAAAAATTTTTTGAACAGACTTTTCAGCAGACAGCATCCCATTTAGATCTGCTACCTATACGATGATGTCTGCTACCTAATTATAGTAATGATAAACAGAGCTTTGAAGACCAACTATGACCCTTTTAATCAAATTACATACGGACTATCAACATTGAACGGCAAAAGTGTCACTTATGGCTAGCTAATCAACAAATGGTTTAATTCGAATTTCGGATTAGTTATGCATACCATGAAACGCAAAATAAAAATTTTAGAGTATTTTTTTCTTTAATTTGGGGATTTTTTCGTTAAATTCAAGTAAAACTATATCGAAGATTAAAAGTACTATTTCTTCACTTGACTAATTTTTACTTTCCTTATCCTATAAAAAGGAAGGTATTGTAATGGGCTGAAATTTTCGATGTCGAATTTTCAATGCCAAAACACGTTTTGGGGTCCCAGAGCCCAAATCTTGATTTTCAGCCATTGGCCCGTGTGTGTGTGTCTGTCTGTCCGTCTGGGAACAAGATATTTCAAGAGTTAATTGCTAGAGACTTGAAATTTGGTATGTATGTCAGTTTTATTCCATGAACGGCAAAATGAGCTTTTCGTGGAAATCGAATATACCGTTGGCGGTTTTCGTATATCCTGCTTAAAATGTGAACGGCAATAGCTTGAACTGTAAACTTAGTGCCTATTCATATCAATTTCATAGAAGAAATTGAAAAATATAATTTAGGTCGAAGTAAAATATATTGTTGGCCGCTAATTAGCGGTTGAAGGCCGCTTTTTGGTGGTTCCGCCTAAAACCAGATGGAAAGGGCGAGAACTTTTGGCATGTTTTCAACTCGACTTTCAGCCCATTATATATCTTTCTTCTTGTTTTATAGATAAGGAAAGTCAGTAGCTCAGTCGGTTGAGGCGGTGGATTCGTAACCCGGAGGCTGTTGGTTCGAATCCAACTCCATCCCCCCTCTTCGACACGCCTATTAAAAATATATACATATGTATATTTTTTTTCTAAAAAAAAAGTCGTGCGATGTTCACACCAGATTTTTAGTCAAGTGAAGATTCAAAACAGTATTTTTTTGTCGATTGCAAAGTTTCTGTGGCGCCAGGTATTGTTAAAACTAAGCCAAACTCAATTCAATTTGATTCAGATGACCTATCTTTTGTTCTATTTTGAAACTCAATACTGTGGACTCTCTGGGTGGTGAACTATTTGTTATTTTACAAGTCACTTCTTTATTAATATTGATGATGAGTGTGTATTGCTCTGTGGTGCCTCACTTTGCTAATTCCTAATACTGTACAGTTCAAGAAGGTTAATTTTTTAATGATCAAGCAACTACTTCCGTTTCTTAAATTAATAAATAGCTTCACCGTTTAAATAATGATCCTAATAAGTTAAGTCTCAACATAAGTATATCGAATAACTTGTCACCTATGTCTGTATTGCACTTCATACAAAACAATGAAACAGACATCTCCGTGGCGGAGCGTGCAACACACTCAGTTTGAGTTGGGAGATACTGGGTTCTTACAGCCGTAACTCGAAAGCGGTTTGGTTCTGACCATTTTCATGTGGTCCTAGATCATGACTTTGGTTGCGTTTATTCTGATCAACCCCTTATTTGTTACCTTTTGCGCTATGGTATTGTAACAGACAACCCATACCTAATACATAACACATACATAAGTACAAACACACAAATCTGATAATTTATATATGCCTTTTACGTTCTAAGTTCCTATGTGAACTTTTAGACGTTTCTACGATTTTCTAGGAACGACATGTACGAGAACATGTTTTTACATAAGAAGATCATGTTCTTACAAGCTTGAGTTTCTCGTTAACAATAGAATGGTGTAAGAAAGTTTGAGGACGAGTGATATTAGCAATTTTAATTAGAACGAGTACGTAATGAGTGATGCGGGCTTTAATTAATTACATTTAAAAGTTCATCTACGAAGAGGGTAATATTGTACTATAGGCTGTCCAAATATTTTGATTCAACTATCTATTATTTTTTTTTAATTGTACAATTCGGTCTCGGTATAAAATGGGTTGCATGTTTGATTTATCATCTAATACCCATTTAATCCCCATCCGTACCAAGGGCCTTTCGTAATTTCTTCCACGGACATCCATCCTGAGCGACATGTGTTGAAAGTAATCCCTTGTCTTTCTCGATGGAATCCTGCCATCTCACAACTGGACTGCCCCGATTTCTTCTTCCATCTTTAAGATTCCTTCGACATTCTGTCTATATTACCAGCCCACATCCATTTCTTCTGAACAGTTCTTTTCTGATTTTTGTTTCGTTTCTTATTTCTTCGTCTCCATTCATATTTGGTACACCATTCGTTTGGTTGAAGGCCTATAATCCAGAAGAGACATTAGAATCATAAAAATTAAAATCTAAGATATAGTTTCGGGACATATCGATCTGTAATTATATTGCTTTCTGTGTTATTTTACATATATACTGTTATTTTACAGAATATATATATATACACCCTTTGAGGACGTTACATTAAGTTATTTCCCACGAGATGAAGCAGTATTTACTAACGCATACACTGATTCCAAATGGCAAACAACCTCGTAGTTAAAGTGGAATCATGAAACGAATTATGCCATAGATGTCATTGTTTATTTAAAGAATTTCTGTATTATTTTACATTTCTTTTAAAATTGATTTATTTTCTTTTGTTTTAGGTAAGTAAAATATTCCGAATAGCTCTCATCAAACAGTTGGTGTGTTTACAGCGGCTTTACATTCACATGCTTTGAATATATCCGCTTTGTAGACGCACTTCAATTGCCTATCAAATTCGTAAGTAATACAGTATTTTCCACCATGTTCGGATATTATAAATGCCATATTATATACTCATTGCATGTTTGGTTACAATAAAGTTAGTATGTTCAATCGTACTAAATCAGAGGAATGGATCAGTTTCTGAGTTCATGATAGTTCATTGACAATTACCAAAATTTATTTCAAACAATAATCGGTCCCAATACGGTAATTAGTTTTCAAATGTAGTTTTGCACCATTTTCCTTGGAACGTCCATTTCAATTGAACATGTTGGCATGATAAATAATCTGCGTGTTCAGTGGATGCCAACACACATCTGCTGAACACCTTCTCCACAAAAGGTAAACAAATCGACTTTTTGCGTTTGTTCTAAACTGTATTTTCAAAATGTTTTTGTTTTATCGATTTAGGGGCTTTAGACTGCAATGGTGTTCGTAATGAAATGTTTATTTACTTTTTAAGTAGCACAGAAAATTTTAGTAGGTCGAAATTTGTGTCATTGATCCTTTACATGTCATGCTCTTTGATACTTGAGCAGTAAGTTGTAGTGATCTGCGGGTATTGCACTATTTTGCAGTATACAATTCTCAATATCCGATGGTAGCCATAGCTGATGGAGACTGCTGCTCCAAATAAGTTTCTGTTTGCTGCGAAGTTTTTAATTGAAAGTTTGGAAGCCATTGGACTAAAATAAAATTACGACTTAAAAAACTACTTCCTGTAAGACCTTTAGAAATACAATACCTGAAGACGATTCAAGAAATCGAGATGATCCGCTCATCCTATGGTGTATAAGGATACATCGTCCTGAAGATTATGCCGGTGGCTTAATTTTTCCCAATCAGGCAGATAAAGCGGACTGACACTTAACGACTTAACACAGGGTACTATTAAAAGAATTTTAATAGTACCCCACGAGTAGAGGTAACCAAAATGAAACAATTAAATAAGTAAATTAATACACATGAAAAAAAAAGAAACACACATCAATGTTGGGATAGGGCTTTAGTTAAATGATGAAGACTAGCGATATTAAATGTGGTTGAAGGCCACTCAGCTTCAATTTATTATCTTCTGCCAAAAATTTATAATTTTTCCGCTCATTATAGAATAATTGAACCCTCGATAGACAAAACCATTGAAGTTTATCTTATCAGTGACAGAGGAAATGAAATTAGGCAGATACTAGAGATCATCAATTGGGTGCGTAATTACCATTGGAATACTGATATTCCGAGAGGCCTAGACCATTTGTAAAAGATATTTAAGCTATTTTGGAAAATAACATTACGTGTCGATACCTCTTAGAACAAAAAGGAGGATTTTAATGAAATTTAATATTATAGAATTTTTTTAATGATTTCAAGTACATATACATTTTTTTTGAAGTTATACTTCTTTAGGTAGGTTCTTAAAGTGATGAGAGTGAAATTTTAAGATGCGCGCGCACCTGTAACAAAAAATTATCACCGCCACCGCATCAGTTTAACACAAAATTATTACCGCATCAGTGTAACACAAAATTAACACAGATGAAGTTAGTTATGAAAAAATGATGAGAGTTAAATTTAAATATTGTATTTTCTCATTCTATATCCATAGAATCCATTCTATATCAGTGGAAAGGCCCCTGTTTTGTAGTTGGTAGGTTCTGAGTTCACTCCCGGGAGGGGTAGTGTGTTTTTTGAAATATTATTAAATTTATTTTTAAAAAGAAGTATAACTTCTCACGCGCGTACATAAGTATACGCAGCCATTTTTAAATGAAGTTTGAATTTTCAACTTTTAAGTACCTATGAACAAAATAATTTGAGAAATTTTTCAATGTAAATCTTTCACGGGTCGTTTTATTTTTATTAACATCTGAAAATCTTGCGATTCCCCATGGTCACATGGTGTTTACGTTAACGTGTTCTGGCCCCAATGAAGATCCTAAAATGATGATAGTCAAAGGGCTAGGAGGTGTTTTTTTTTTTTACGAAGGAATAAATATCTTATGTCAACAATACCTTTTTACCTAAATTAAGTATCGAAGAGTATAAATCTTCCAGTCTTGAAAGTATACATCTCTTTATTGCTAAAATGGAGCTGATAAGAATACGGATTGCTTGATTTGGAAAAAAAATTGACAAAGAAAATGGCGTGCGTCTGATATAAAATTTATTATTACTTTATTACACAATTAATTTATTGTAACGCCAGTAATCATTTATATCTCAGCAGACACTATCACAAGGGTAAACTATATAAATAAAGAAATCAACAGTTCTGCGGCAACTGGTTTTGTCTATAAACAGTTTGACAAGAAGTATAAAATAGTTTTGCAAAATGTGTTGATAGCAAAAAATCATTTATGGAAGAATGGATAAAGTAAGAGATGTGTTAACCGGAGAAGGCGACGTACTACTTTATTAGCACAACATTTCAGGCTGATCAAAATAGCATGGCTCATAAATAAGATGGATTACTGATGAGGTAATCAGATTAACTGTGGATTACCAAAATCATTGGCGCCATGTTGGACCAGACATTGAATTTAATTTAATTGGAGATTTGACAGAATTGATAGCTTAGCAAAAAAACAACAACTGAAATATCGTACAGAAGCAACTTGAATACAAAACGCGATCAGATTCATTAAATCTTTGTTCTTTACTTGGAGGAAATCTGGAATTCTGTATAGATAATCTATACCTAACTAATGGTGTATCCTCTATCCCTATAAACCAAAGTGGGACCTTCTAATTCTTTCACAGGAATTCAGACGTATTTTTTAAATAAATAATATATATTGTCATAATGAAAAAGGCATATCACAGATTTTATACATGCGAAAGTATCATTGTGTTTTCCTCTCTTACGGGACAACTGATCGATGTTATATTTAATATAGAGATAGTGTTCAGTGTCGGACTATTTTATTGCACATAGAATAAGGTACTCTTAAAAAATTTCAATATTGAAAATAATAAACCAACATTTTAGAGAAAAAGAAAGTACACCAAAAAAAAAAAATCCTAACCTAACCTAACATTCGAACTTTTCCGCCAACCAAGGGGTTCTCAGGTTATGGAATTATGCGTGTCATGCTAAAAACTTGAAAAAACTTGAGAATAAAAATTCTCTCTCCTTCCAATATTAAACATTCATTGTGAAAATCAAATTCAGTTTTAAATTCTAAAAGAGCATTTTATTTTAACGTTTTCAAATTAAAACAAAACCAATGTAAAAAAAAAGATCGTTTAAATAAAACATAGGTACAAGTGTTTAGACTGATCGTGTTTCCCATGAAACCGATTCTCTTTTATATAGAATACTAAATACAAATAACCAATTTCCAATTCTTTCTGATCAATATAGTGAAACCAAACAAACAAATCTAATTAACAGAAATAAAAATACAATACAAGAAACAAGTTGAGTCCATCTATAGGTATTTGGTGATGGTTTTGTTGTGAAGTCGAACATAAATTTAACTGTTTAAGAGTTTTTTTTTGTATGTGTGTTCAAAATGGTTATTACTGTCCCCGCGTTTTAATTTTTTGACCAAAAATGGGAGTTCATAATATTGAACTGAAATCAAAAAAGAACATTCAGATGCAACGATTCATTCCTATTGCGAACTTTTCAAAACTTGGAAGAAATCGAAAAAAAAAAAAAATGTTCAACTAATAGTTCAAAAACATTTTTGAAATATTAGTTTTTTACTTTGTCGTCATTCCTCATTTAAATAACAAATAACTTTTTGTGCATTAAAAATCTACCAACAATGTTCCACAATTGATTTACCCAATCATCAGTATTACAATAGCAAAAACAACAGTTGTTAAAAAATATGTATGACTGCTCGTATTTTTATCTCGGCATTGCAAAAATAACGTTTTGCTTGATATATTTAGAGCACATTTGAGTACGCATTCTACTGCTGTGATGCTCTAAACTTTGTGACATAATATTAGAAAAACATTAAATTTTTGTTTGATTCGGATAGTACTGAGAAGGTGCGGCCGACCCCTAATATATTAAGTTCCACATAAATATGTATGTTAGCTTCATCTCGTTGTGTTTTGTTATATATTTATTTCTTTTTTCAAATAGACGTTGTTCGTCATTATAAATAGATTTTAATACTTTTTTCTTTTGGACCAGTATGGACCAAAGTTAGGACCACCTATATGAATGTTTAATAAGTTCTTTTCTATAATATATTGTTACACTTTGGCTCGCAGTGGCGTCTTTGATAATGTAATCACACTTTTGTGTCTTATATTTTGTTTTATGAAGGAAAAACATTTTCTTGAGTTTAATTTTCGTCTATTGACTTTCGTCTATTTCTCTAGTGAAAAAGTCAATAGACGAAAATAAAACTCCAAGAAATCTTTCCTCCATAAAACAAAATATTAAGTCTCCAAAGACATTTGAACAATAGACTTTTGTGTCTCTATCACTTATGCTCTATCTATCCCGTCTATAATTTTCATACAGTAATAGTTTTCCATTGTACTTTGCCTTTTCGAATATTTTAAGACGGCGTTACCTGTTGTTGAGTTCACTTACCTGCTACCTCCCTCATCTACCTCATATAATATGTTTAAATTGAAATCTTACGATCTAATTTGGACATTAATTTATATGTCTCATTTTCCCTGGGGTCCCAGGTTATGGTTTGGAGGGGTCCATTTTTGGTATAATATTTTTCTATGTCTATTATCAGTTTGTTCAACTTCAGATAAACTATCATATACAACTTTCACTTTTTTATTTTCAAGTTTCACACTAGCCTTACGCCACTGATCAGATATCTTTAGTTAGTTATCCTAAACGTTACCAGACATAATTCACCGAAATAAATAAAGTTTTTTTTTGTTTGGTCTGGTGTCATTTTATTATTTTTAATTTGTTGTTTTCAACTTTCATAATAATATGCTCAACTGGAAGATTTATATGCATGGCCTAACTTTTTGGTATAATTATTGTTGTTAGCTTTGGATAGTCAAAGTGTGAAGAACGTTTCATCTTGTAGAACCTATTTATGTTTTGTTCAAGGAATATTTGCTTTAAAATCAATATCTATTGGTTATTTAGGACTCTTCGTATGAGTAGGTACTTTTAAAAATCATCTTTTATATCTTGAGGTTATGATAAATTGTTGTTTTTGGCTACGAGTTCTAATTTTTGAAGAAGAATAGTCAAAGTGTGACTATTGGAAAAGGTAGAGAAGAAGAATAGTCAAAGTGGAACTATTGGAAAAGGTTTATATTGAGCGAATGAATGGAAATCATAGAGGAAAGAACTTCTATTAAATATGTTATCATCTGTTTTATGTTTTCTGAATTCTACATTCTTCTGAATTTTTAGGCGGAGATTTACAATATTTTTTTTTTTTTTGAAAATTCAAGAAACAGATATTCTGTCGGGTACACCAAATGCAAGATCTTGTTTGCTGCAGTTTGTTAAAGGTTCATTTCTAGTTTTGTTACATTTATAACCTATACTCGTATGTATAGATTTTTCTTCCTACAGCATGACAAAGCACTATTTTTCCGTTCCCAATTGGCCACACATATTATTTATGTAAAGTACTTGGTCCTGTTCATAATCATCACATGATGACTCTATCTACCATCTTCGTCATCTATCAGGTCTTTCACATTGTGTCGTATTTTCATGGGAAAGTCAATTTCTGTTATTGTGTTTATTTTGAGCCATTTTTTCTTGTCCATATTTTGGTTATTGATTTCTTTATTTAATCAAAACATACTAATGTTAACTCAATCATCCGCACTATAATTTAAAGCGACACGTATATCTTCGATACGTCGCCGTAGTGTTGTACCCATATTTTGTCTGGTACGATATAAGTTTCGTTTTTTCTTCCCTGATATCTACTATACATTTATGTTTGACAGTTCTTTGGTTTATGCAGTGATAAAGATGGCTGAAATATGTTTATTATTTTTTCTTCCAGTTTCTCAATTCCAATTTTACGATCTAATAGAAATTCATGAATTTACTTTTTTTGGAGACGTAATTTCTTCCAATCCAATTATGACTAATAAACATTCATAGTAAAAGGAAATGTCATATTTGAAGTTGCGAGAAGATACAGGTGACATCCTCGTGGTCAGAGTGAACCTGAGTTGATGGTTAAAACTAACACAACAAGCAACTCTGTAATATGTTAGTGATGTAGTTATAATTGACATGTCACCCTAGAATCACTGCATGTTAACATGCTTCTTAGTGGGGCCCATGACAAAATTAAGCGTCCAAGATTATGTTAACATCTAGCATCATCGTTTCCGATGGTAAATCGGAAACGATGATGACGCAAGTGATTGATTGAAATTTTTGTCTCATTAATTGCTTCATATGATACAAATACATAGTGAAAATATTTCTGTCGATTTGAATTGATATTGAGGAAACACGATTGATGTTATTCCAACATCAAGAACAACTCGATAAATCACTAGGTGTATTGTATATTTATTACTAGTTACAAAATACCAGCATAAGTACTTGTAACGACAAGAGGAAATACTAGGCTTAATATTACAGGTTACAGAAACACTAGTCTTCTTGTAACGACTCAAGAGGAAACACTAGGCTAGAATTTTTAAAAAGCCAGGAAGTGCAATTTGAAGTAAAAAGAAAAGCTACTTTATATCCTCTCAGAATTGTGAATGTGATGTAGGAGTATTTGTATGTTTCTTTCATTTATCAAAGTGCCTTTACTTTTTTATATGCTCCTTTTGTTCGAACAAAAAGGACGTCTTCTATATTATACCTCCTTTTCTCAATGCACACATATGCTATTTTCTAAAGCCTACAAACCAAAACTTTTATAGTATGATAGACAAGTATTGACACTTCTAGTTTTAACTCAACATTTTTTTCTTTAAACGTCTGTTCATTCCACTATATCTCACGGACGTCGTTAATTTTTATTAGTTTTGGGGCCTATTGGACCAGCAGGGTCCTTATTTTGTCTATTAATTGGATGATGACCAGATGTCGACAGTTCACAGAAGTATATATTAGTTAAAAACCATCCCCTAATCTAAACTGTTGTTTTCTTTTGGATACAACCTGTTATCCCAAATCATAGAATACATTTTTAAGGTAAATTTCATGTTGCCTTTTTTCCTGGAAATAAAAAATATTTATTTAAGAAAAGTTTATATTCATTTAAGAAAAGTGTTGCACGTCCAACGTAAGATAACACACATTGTTCATGCCTGTTGGTAATCAGCAAACAATTATTTTGTGAAAACACTATTTCCCGGCTCATAATGAGTGCATATCATTCTGCAGTGTTAATTTTCTCTGCTGTATCTTGGCCTTTGTCTGCGAATTCGTTTTCAAACTTTTCCTACATTCATTGAACGTTACTTAATATGTCTGAGGAGAATGTATTCAGTCGAAAACAAAACCTCTTTCCCAATAAATGCAAATGGGAGAAAACTAACTCGAACGGTAAAATGTGCATAACTTGGAGAAGTAAAGGGGAAAGAACAATTTTGTCTTTCCTTTGTGTTGAGATATTTGAAAAGGTCGACATATATTTTCAATTCTATAGTCTTATGTTGACATATCATGGCTTCCTTGACCACAACGTTTTCTATGGGTTCTCTCTTGATTTCAGAAAATACATTTTGTGTGTGTTTTACTTCCTTTTCATTAAAGTTTTTAACTCTAAGCTAGAAGTTTAATTAAAACTTGTACCTACCTTAGACCAAACACAAATTTATTTTTAGTCTTTCAGTATGAAAAACACATCTTCAATTTAGGAGAGCAAAGTTTAGGGGTTTTGAAGAACAAACAGTATTTCCTTTTGAAATTAGGTCTTTGCTTGAATAAAATTAAGGTGAACTCAACCGGAAAGGAGGTGCCAATTTGACTCTCTTGATTTACCATGGTGAGAATTAATCTTTGTTTGTAGGAACTCTCGAGCACAAAGTCATCAGCCTTTGAAAAGTGTATTGATTTGAAGTTATTTTCTTGTTTCTTTAATAGTGGTGTTCCTCTTAAAATCATCTATTTACTTTAATCCTATATTCACAAAAAATATTTTTTATAAAATGGTGGGTTGGTGGATATGAGTACAGTAGAGCGTCGATTATCTTAAAGCCGGTGAACCGAAACGTCGGTCAGTCGAAATCAAAATTTGTTTTATACTGTTTGTATCACTACATTTTCATTAGAAAGTACATACATAAGTAGACATTGATAATCCAATAACGTTTTTTTGTGTCCCACTAATGTCACTGCCCTCAACATAGGACTAGACGTTTTCTCCAGAAATGTTCAATTATCCGAACACTCTCAGCAGACATTGTTCCGGATAATTGTACAGCGCCTGTATAAAGATCAGGTTTTTTAGCCCTTTACGAAATTTGTCATAGTATGATGCGTTCAGCTCGCCCTTGGGCAAAATGCCCTTAGTTTCATCTGAGATTCCTTCTTATTCATCTTTCGCTTAAAAACTTCTTTGAAAATAATATCTATAGAAAATAAATCCTAATTAATAAATATAAGACGAGTAATTATTTGACCATTGAAACAAATTGCAAACATCAAACTAAAAATAATTATTTGTTTAATGCAATTTAAACAATGCGGTCAATAAGCTACTGTGCGATAGAGGTATGTTGTTTGTGTTATAAATTAAGAAAGCCACAGCCATGTTAAGATAAGAGGTTAGAATGATAAGAATTTGAGCATCGCTACTTGTGCATAGTGCATCTCATATGTGGGTCTGATTGCAATATATTTGATTTACATTATGGCAATTGCATACTATACTGGCGTCTATCAATACTTCATATATGTTCATTTGTTTATGTATACAAGAGGTATTCAATATTTATACCTAATTAAAAAATATATATAACTGTGGCATCATTTTAAATGAGCGACTCGTTTTTTACTATTTTTTAATTGCAGAAGTCAGTTTTTTTAGTGTAGAATTCAGCTCTTTCCACCTTTTCTTCCCTGTCAGTAAATCTTCAATTTCGCTGAGAGTAAAGTCCAGCTGTTGGCGGGACGCTACGACTGCAGAAAGTGTTTGCAATGATGAAGATTTCATCTGGCCTCAGAATTTGTTTCTATCCAGGCTATCTTATTGGGTTATTTGAGCCTCTTCTAAATTTTTCTTCACTTGGTTTGCCCATTTGGAATAAGACGTTTTGTTCTAGATTGATGAATGAATTCGATAGGTCAACCGTGTTGATTCATTCTTAGTACAATTAGCACAGACCAAAACATGCTTATTTAATGTATGATTATAAGTCTCTCGTCGAATCTCTGTTATAATAACCGTTTTTTTCCTCCAAATTATGAACAAAGTTCTTGGTGTTCACTTCTGAAATCAAAGTTAATAACTTTGTCTGAACTTGGTAGAATGATTTTGCTGAGTCATGCAATGGCTCTAATGATTGTTCCACAGGTCTCCTCAGGTCAGAATACTCAGTAATATTCTGAGACTTGAGACTGATTAGAAATTTTGACGTACTTGACTTGATCTTTTATTTTCAATTATTACAACTGATTTTAAATTATCTTTTCTCTATTCATGATTTATAAAGAGGAAGTTGCTATTTGTTTCAAATTTGTGAATTCTTTCCTAAAATAATGCCAGAAATGTTATTTTTCTTTGTTCGTTTTTATATTCGTCCGTACACAGATGTATTCTTGTAAATATCATTTGGTGGTTTAATATTCGTGTTTCTGTATGTCTCCCATCAAATTTTGTATTTTTTATAACTGCAGATTCAGTTTTAAATTTGAAGATTTATTGGATAAGTTTGGAGAAATAGAAGATATCGTATCAAGTTAAGGATATTGAATTTCAATGTACTCCGGATAAATCCTGTGCCTGTAATATACCTACAGCTATTAGTATAAATTTTGAGGGACAACAGCAGTACTTCAATTTTGATTACAGTCAAATTATTGGATCCATATATGTATATAATCCAATAGGTACTTTCCCATTATCTAGCTTTGATTCCTAAGCTTTGTGTGATGTTACGTCCACAAAGTTGCACGTAATTTTGATTTTAAAAAAAAGGAACAAAAAACAATTGTAAATATTTTATTTTTCGTGTTACATAATAGTTATAATTGGGGGGGGGGGGGAANGGGGGGGGGGGGGAAATAAACGCAAGAAAGTTATTTTAAAATAATTTTCTAGAAATTTTAATCACTTGAAACACTTTTCTAGAAATTTGAAACACTTCTATGGCAACATTGTAATTTTATTTAACAAGGTGTCAGTTATATTTTTTGGCAACATTGTCGATGGTTTTGTTCATATTTGGTGTGTATGTTGTCTATTTATACATTAACAATAAATAGATATTTAAAGATTTGAGTTTAGTTCACACCTGGTTATAGAAGAAGGACGTTCCTACAAACCTGATTAGATATCATTTTTTTTAAAAAAAATATTTTTAAGATAAAGATTGTAGAAAAAGATAAAGTATTATCTTATCTTATTCTTCTTCCATATATAGGAATCTTCATTTCTATAAAACACATCCAATATACTTTTGACCTAACGCAGTGAACAATTTGAGATAATCGATTTTGATCAGAGTTCTTTTTCAAATTATAAAGTGCCCTTATCCACCTATATCTACTTTGTTTCCCATGATGATGCAAATTCAATATCTAGATTCTTTGGCTCTCAATTAATATTTTCTGTCTTCGGAAGTATGTTTAGCTCTCTTCTTAATTCGGAAAAAATCGGAAATGTTGTATCAGGTTGTAAGTGGTCATTTCCCAAATTTTGTGTATTTGCATTCTTAAACACGGAATACAATAAAAGCCTAAAAAATAACACGCCTACAAGAATTACCAAAAAGTAATGAAGATTGAAAACTTATTAATTGGGGACCAAAAGTTTTATTTACAATAATTGAACGAACAAAGTCTAGGTCAAGTCTAAACTCTTCGATTTTTTTTTGTCTGTTTGTACCTCGATAACTCTCAAACGCGTTGCCTATCATACAATTGGCTGATATGGTTCCTATAGGGCCACTCGGAGTCTCATTGTGGTCATTTGAAGTAAGTGATGTCTATAGTTCTCAGAACTATTAGCATTGCGCCTCATTCATTATCTCAGTTGGTGGGGAATAATTTAGGGTCAATTGAATTCATTCGGGAGTCTTAATTATCGAAAAAATAAGGCTCATTTCTTTTCTTTTTGGCTGAACGTCTCTTTAAGATCTATTGGTCATTCGAGACGGGGGTTTTACTCTCTATTCGCTGGAAACTTACAAACCAGCTACCCAGCCTGGGTTGGGCCTGAAAAATAGACGTTGCTTATCTTCGTCGATCTAACGGGGATTGGTGTATTTAACGTGCGTCTATGCTGGCTAAGGATCTTCAACTTAATGTATCCCAAATTCTGATTATCTGGCAGTGGTAGATCTGTGTTCAACGCATATTCTTGGTAACCCTAGATAATGATCTTGGCGTTTTTATTCTTTCTAATCAGGTTTAATGTCTTCTATCGATGATGTGCAAATAAAAATCACGTTGTAAATTGCAATTATTAATAGGTTTATTATTTTTCTATTAATTAAAAGTCGAGATAAGGAAAGTTATGTTGATGTGATCAGTATGTGAAATAACTTCTATGTGTATTGTGCATACAGGGTGATTCCGTACAAACACTTCAAGAATGGATCTCCATCAGTATGTGAAATGACTTCTATCTATATTGTGCATACAGGGTGGTTCCGTACAAACACTTCAAGAATGGATCTCCATCAGTATGTGAAATGACTTCTATATTTATTGTGCATACAGTGTAATTCCGTACAAACACTTCAAGAATGGATCTCCATCAGTATGTGAAATGACTTCTATCTATATTGTGCATACAGGGTGGTTCCGTACAAACACTTCAAGAATGGATC
>CM022879.1:11166518-11371542 GCA_012654025.1 Pachypsylla venusta | reverse complement strand
TTTTTTTCAGTGCGTGTTTGACGTTTTATTACCTCCGACAAAACTCATTTTCATGACTCAACAAATGGCATGTTGCTGAACTTTTCCTTTTGTATTGTTTCTGTAAGTTTATCAATTTATTGATATTGTCCATTATTGTTTCATAAATGTTTCAAATAGTTTCTGTTTTAATGATGTGATGGATTGTTCCATTTGTTCTTCATTTCATTAAAATATCTGTTGATCATCTTCCATGTTTATAAATATTAATTTAATTAACTTTCTTTACAGTGATTAGTAAGCTTGTCTATTTAATTATAATTAATAATGTTTAATTATTAGTTCAATGATGTATTTAAAACTGTAAATGGTGTTAATTTTCCCAAGAAGAGTTCATATTGTGTTTCAACACTTTAATGAGGTTTTCTCACAATTGGGTTCCATAATAAGTTTGTAGGATTTTAATTCTTTAGATTGACCTGCTATCTATGTCAGGAGCCCCTAAAGACTGTCTTTATTGGAATATAGAATGTAGCCCATCTTCCTCTGGCATATAGTTATACAAATCACGTATATCCGTTGCTGCGTGAAAGAAGAAAAAAATAACCAACAATACTTCTTTCAAATTTATTAGTAGGATTTTAATTTTTAGCCATCATCTACTGATGGCGCATTACTCCTAGGCATGTAATTCGTTTTCCTATAGTTAGCCAAAATTTGGTACAACCAATATGTATTATTGGCATCTGTTGTTTACTTCTTTTCTGTACTGTATGATGGTTGGATTGGTATAACAGAAATATTGTTCTGTTAAAACTAATAGTCCTGTGAATTATTGACCTTACTCAAATAATGGTCCGCTCTGGTGTTTAGGAACGTAATGAATATCCATAAGAAAAACTGAAAAATGCTGGATAGTTATTGTTGAACGAATAGACGTTTGAAGGAATATGTGCAGGTGCCAAAACTAGACCTCACATCTTGGTTCGCCATAAAAATCTGAGCAACGATGGTCATTCCTAAGATACTTAACTTAAGCGACCAAAACCTTAAGAAATTTCAATACCGGTAAACTTCCCTCAGAGATACTTTCATCACTGCCCAGTATTTGAAGAGCTTCAATAAGGATGCTCTGTTCAACAAACTGAATGTTGAATTTTGCTAAGCTCAATGGAGAGATGCAACCTTCTCGTTTATAATCAGATTTATAATTCAAGATCAGAACGACTTAACAAGACCAAGATCAGAGAGAGACCAGACTCTCTTTCTACAATAGTAAAGATTTGCCCCTGCCCCTGAGATGCTCAGAGCTCCCGCACCAAATATTTCACGCAGCAAGTTAAGGTTCCGTCCGGTCAAGGCTATACTGAGTCGTGGTCATTTACATTGCCTGAGTAGTTTCTTTCTCTCTCCTTCTCGTTGATACTCACGTGTGATATGTGTTATAGGGTCGGATAGTCGGATTACGAAGAGAAGGGAAGTGTGTTTGAAGTCAGATTTATCATGATGGATTACTTCAGATAGTAAGTACATTGGATTAGGAGAACTATTGGACTCAATAGGACGGCCGTGTCTAGATATTCGACATGTGAATTCTGCATCATTAAGGGGTACCATGAAATGCTTCCGGAGTCTTCTACAAATATTTTCAATAATATACTAGAAGTTCTGTGAACTGTATTCACTTACATAGGTCTCACTCAGTTATAACGTTAACTATCAGGCCAAATTCCATGTCCGTACCAGGTTTCATCAAAATTGGAGTTATTGCGGAACAAACAGCCAGACAAACAAAGATTTAAAGAAAACTCTTGGTGTTAAAACTAGAATTAAATTTTTCGATCAAATATTTTTTTTTTTTTTTNTTTTTTTTTTTTTTTTTTTTCATTTAAAATTTTTTTCATATACCTATGTGAATATCTTCAAAACTTTCTAAAGAGGGTTTAAGGCTTGGAGTTAATGCGATTTATAAAATCGTTTTGATGCTTCACAAGGATGGATTTTCATCCTTGTGACTAGTCTCTTCGTTCATGGAGTTTTTGGATCCAAACATTGTATTTAAATTATTTAATATTTATTTCAAATAATTTTACAATATAACATATTATACAACGGCATTTTTCCTACGCTATTAATGACCTAGCTTCTAAGGAATCGGTTGTTTCCCTGACCACAGATTGCGATCTCGTCATGTTTCTTGTTCTGTCGGTTACTATACAATCTTTCGATAGATCCTGAATTTATACATGGTTGTTGTTTCTCGCTTCTTTAATTCTTTACTTTTTCTAACGAGATGAGGAGAATGAGAGAGAGAGAGAGGATTCTCTATTCTTATTCCTTCTATCGCAGAGAATTGTTGTGGGCAAATCAGAAAGCAATTCATTCTTGATTCGTGATTGTAGGTACAAAAATCAATTATCTTAAGCTAATCCGTAACTTCTGGGGGGGACATTAGTCTATAGTCATCTATTAGTAAATGTGGACGAAGATTGTCTTTGTTTCGCTGTTTTATTGTAATGTTTTAACTCTTGGATAAAAAAATTCCAATCAGTGAAATTATTTAGTTTTGAAAGAAAGCGATTCATTTGTTTTGACAGAACTTCATTCTAGTCTCTATCATATTTAACTTTCAACAAGTCTTCTTATATTCTTTTTTTTTTTTTTTTTTTTTTTTTTTTTTTTTTTTTTTTTTTTTTTTTTNTTTTTTTTTTGGCGTATATGGATGAGCGCCAATGATAACTTTGACTACATTGACAGCAATAAAGAAGAATTCGATTGATGACTTTCTGGTCCAATTCCAGCCAAAATATTCTGCACCTTTTATATCTTTCATCACTTTTATGAATACTGATTCTACTATTTCGAAACATTGTATTAGCTCATTCGTGAATCACCCATATCTGAATGAGGGAACTCTAGACAATATTCTGAACGAGGTTTGAGTTAAGAATAGGAAAGGAGGTGTAAAATACATTAATAAAAAGCATTGTAACCTGTTGTTGCTATCATAGTTGACGTGTCTGAATCAATTAATTTCAACCCATAGTGTTCAACCCAATCTCAAATAATTATTATTTTGAATATATTTTTAAAAGAAGAAATTAATTTGGTTCAAGTTTGTTTAAATGCTATCTTGTTTTTCTTGTTATTTCATCATGGTGGAGTTCACCTGTGAAATCATTTGGCCCAAAGATCTTGTTAATTATTTACTGGAAAATACTCTCGTATTTCAATGACAGCTCTGCCATTACAAAATTACCAGTGAAAAATGTCTGCTGAACTTGGTTTCAACTTCCAGTAATATATTAGAGTCGATCTTCTTTTTGTTGAGAGATCTAGAGCATTTCAATAGTGCCTCCGTGAAGATTACTTATGAAGGTGTTAATTGCAACTTGCCTTAACAACACTGTCTCAAAACACAGGTTTTCTTTAACAACCTGACTACGTATCAAAGATTATTTTTATGTGCATTTTACGATATTGATTATAATAATTAATTAATACACAAATGTGGTTGGAGTGGTTTCTAATTGGTATCTAATATTTGCACTAATCACAATCACTGATAAACATGCACTAGATAACAAAATCTATCTCCCTCGCAACGCAACAAGATTTGTCTTCATTTGAAGAAATCTTTGTAAATTATCTTTTTTTTCATTCTATCTATTCTTTACTGAAATAAAAGATGGGTAAAGGAAGACGAAAAAAAAAAATAGATGAAGAAGGTTGTGAAAAGAAAGAGAATAAGATGGTAAAGAGGAAGAGGAAGGACAAATTCAGAACATAAAATGAAACTCCCGGGTGAAAGGCAGGGGAGAAGTGAAGCACAAATATTTTTTACAGTCGGTTTCATTTTACAAATTTTCGTTGGAAAACTTTAGAGATTGTTATAATAAGAACTGGGAACAAGGAAGCGACGAGGAAGGCGAGATCTTGCAAGAAAATGAAACGCACTCATTTGAAAGGAAAGAAAAAGAAAATCTCCTATAAATATTAATGAGCATGATTTTTAAACATTCTCCTCGTTCAGCTTTTGTGCTGCAACTTCATCTGGTTTTCCGTTTTTTTAAAGAGCCTTTTCTATCCAGTAGATTAGATATTAATTTGTACCTCTTCAGTACCGTATTTTAAACTGTGAAAGATTACAAATATCGTCAGAATGGTGACTGACGTGAAATGTCGACCCCTTTTAATGGAGCATGATGGATGACCTCAGGACCATACCCAAGAACTGAAGAAAAGAGGGATAATAAAATTTTTAAACTTGAGCCGACAAAAACTCATTCAAATCTTGTGCTGATCCATAATTCGGTTTCTGACGTTTCCAACTACGGTTCCTGTAAATAAAGATCCTGCAAATTTTAAATGAAATAGGTTGTCTTGTCTCGGCTAAGAATTGGTCATACTAGAATGACTCTAAACGAGAGCTCTACAAGTCTGCAACCAACTTCCCGTTGTTGAAAGATCCGAAGTATTGCTCACATCCTATGTATGTCCTCTGTATTCAGGAGCTTTTTATTCACTCTCCCTTGTCCCCCTGCATTGTCAGACTATCTTCAGACCGTCAACACCCTCTTTCAGTTTTTGAAAAACCCATTGATTAAATCGTTTAATGGGGAAAAGAGCAACAGTGTTGTAAAGCGTTCACGTCCACCATGTGTACAATACAAAACCCAAGTGAAAGGTCGTCCCACTCCTCATTTTATTCATCTTACATCATGCTTGGTGGCTTCTTACAAAGCTCCCAACAATTTATCATGTAGCCAAATCTTAAGTCGACAGTTACCAGTTCGTTAGTCCAACACTTCTTCCAAAACATTCAGGCATCCTTAAGCTTACACAAAACACTCATTTGATTTTTCCCTCCATTTGGAGTGTTTTTGGAAGTTAAAATAAAATAAAATTTGATGTACACTATTTATCATCATGCAATAAACTTATTTATTTGAAAGTTCCAGCTGTGATTGTGTTGTTGGGTTGACATCATGTCTCCGTAGTGTTGTTCAAATATACAAGTTGATTTTTATTTCTTATTTTAAAATTCATGTCTTTTATATTTAAAAAAATCTTAGGAAACACAAAATATAATAAAAAATCATCGTTTATTATAATTTTGTAAAAAAAAAAAATGTCCGTGGAAATTTCTTATATGCGGGGTTTCCAAAGTGGTACGACTTTGTATTTTAACAGAAGTTACAAAAAAAATCTTGAAGATAATCGTAGTGGGTATACTATGTCATATATATTTTTTTTTTCTTCAAAATAAAATAAATGTGATTTGAAGATAATCACAGTGGGTATACGATGTCACATATTTTTATTCTTTTTTTTTCTTCAAAAGAAAATAAATGTGATTGCAATTTTTTTTAAAGGTATTGTATATTTTTTAAAGGTATGTCCCGGAACCGCTTTTTTAAAATAAAATAAATGTGATTGCATATTTTTTTAAAGGTATTTCCCGGAACCGCTTCCACATGTCTTGCAGATTACATATTTTGTGATGTATCCCCTTCAAAGCCCTCCCAAATATACATTAATCCCAACCATGTTTCCACTCTAGCAACTGTCCTCGAACGGCGTCTTTTTTTTATAAAAAAAAATCAGTATTCTCCGTTTACAATAAGATGCGGTGGGTGGGGTTGCACATATTTTTCCTCTCAAAAGAACATTGCAAGGCTGATTTTTGATGCCTGCTTTAAAACCAATTGTGGGTTAGTTTCCCATAAATTGCAATGATGTCAATTCTACGAAAATATCAAATCAAGGACTTTACAATTAAAACATAGGTTGCTTCCTTGTAATGTTCCCTTTAAATTTTTCAGACATTTATACTGAGGGGGTTGTATTTGATTGCAAAGAGATTTCCATACATGTGCACGTATCAACTACCAAAAGATCCCCAAATTTACAATTTTTCAAAATACGGGCCAGTGATTGAATCATCTTCCATATATGCTTTACTACAATCTTGGTCTACCGATACCTAAATGGAAACATTATTTTTAAGACAACCAATGCTTGAAAATTGTATAAATTTGTTTCTTATTCAAATTAGAAACAAACACGAAATGACTATAAACTTTTTTTGAAAAGAAATATAAATTTTGTATTTGACAAAACGTAAAATATTTTTATTTATGTTCATTTATTAGACAAAGAGTTTATTTCTTTATATAGCATCAACTAATTACATTATTTGATGCATCTATGTATTTTATTGAGAACATATCTCAATTAATGAACTATTAAAGGAATAAGATAAAAAGTTGAAATCGTCGGCGGGATCTTGCTGTGTGTAAATTACTCGCCCTGTTTTATAACCAACCTGAAAGTTGTTGCTTCAGGATTTATTCTGGTGACTTGGATTAACTAATATATTCGAAAAAGGGACACTGCTTTGAATGTAATGAATGTTCATACTGAGTTTGAAAAGGCGAGTGAGAGCTATCGCGGTACAAAGCGGAGTCTAAAGGAAATCGTGAACTTACGAGTATATAACATAGTTATATAGAATGTGCTTATAGATTTGGCCACAATTTAATCCACTCAATGAACTTGAAAGAGATTTTATGTATTACTAGAGGGTAAATCAATTGATGCGTGTTAGGAATGAAGACGTAGACTATTCACATTATTTTTCACCTTTTTTGGGGGCTTCATACTTCCCCACGTCCTTTCCACTTTTTAACCTGGAAAATGTTGAATGCTTTAGACTACATTCACATTGAAGAAACATGATGCATCAATCAATTTACAAGGTAGCAAGAATTGAATCTTGAAATTTATATTCAAATTGGAGCTTAAACAACCAAGATACAAAAAAATGTGTCTTGTATCTGATGTGAAAGCTCATATTTGAAAATCCTTATGTGATGTTATTAGAGATACTTCGTTCTTGTTACCTTTCATCGTGTTTCTATAAGAAGAATAACCTCACCAAGCTGAAAGCTATCAAAAAAGTATACTTCATCTGATCCATCTCTACTGACAAATATAAAAATACAGAAACATCATTCAAACCAATTCGGTAGTCAAATTAAAATAAATGCTTTATAATTATACACCCATTTAGTTGTTTGCATTAAAGTCAATATTTGGTTTTATATGTTTATATTCCAATGTCGGCTTCGGTTATTTCATTATTAAACATCTCTCCAAGCTTACATTTGCTTCTATCTCTCTCTCTCTCTTTTTCTCTCTCTGTCCAGTGATTCTCTTTGTCTATCAGACGCATTATAAATTCTCTCACATCATTGTCTTAATCATCGGTTGATTCATCCTAGAGTCTATCTTTCATTTCTCGTCAGTTTGAATCTAAGAATATAGAAAAAAAGGAAGGTTTGTTTATATTTTAGTATCTTTAGCAGCAAATAATAGTATCGATGTTTGTTAAATCTTTAATGTTATCGGATAATGCAACAAGTTCTGCTTAATGGTGCGTCCACATTTAAATTTTATCGGTCATTCAATTCGAGTGTACACAGAAGCTTCTAAAAACTAGGATTATAGCTATTGTAAAACTATTCTTATAGTAACTGTAATAATATTGTTTTTTATGTATAAAAAAAAAAAAACAATTTTATTACAGTTACTATAACTTTCCGGCTTTTTCTGGTAACTTGGATTAAATTTTTATCTTATTCCTTGAATGAACTTTCCGGCTACCATACAGCTGTAAAGAGTTTTCCCCAAATATTACTTAGAAACGGTCTAAAAAAGAAAAATAGATATTTCACTTTCTAAACATTTCAACAAGTATCAAAACATTAAACTGTTCAAAGGTTAAGTTTGAGTTTGCTAGTAAGACTCTCGTTTGTTTCCAACAGAAAACTGTTGCCAAGTATCAAATCCTAAAACTGTTCAAGGTTAAGTTTGAGTTTGCTAGTAAGACTCTCATTTGTTTCCAACAGAAAACTATTGCCAAGTATCAAATCCTTAAACTGTTCAAAGGTTAAGTTTGAGTTTGCTAGTAAGACTCTCATTTGTTTCCAACAGAAAACTATTGCCAAGTATCAAATCCTTAAACTGTTCAAAGGTTAAGTATGAGTTTGCTAGTAAGACTCTCATTTGTTTCCAACAGAAAACTATTGCCAAGTATCAAATCCTTAAACTGTTCAAAGGTTAAGTTTGAGTTTGCTGGTAGAAAACTATTGCCAAGTATCAAATCCTAAAACTGTTCAAAGGTTAAGTTTGAGTTTGCTAGTAAGACTCTATATCCTTTGAGGAAAGCATTCTCTAACCACCCAACATCATCTTCATTTTCAGTTTCTACCGTACCATTTCTTTTACTCGAAATGCCCTAATGCTCGTTCACATTTCTCTCTTGTATATTATGTGTTGCATTGGATTCATGACCATTGGAACTTATAATACAAATTATAAAATAATGGAAGATAGAAGTATTGCCTGAGGCAATATCAACACTAATAGTAACGACGTATATAATAACAAGGCAAAGAATTAAAAATATATAAACAGAACGCGAGTAGACGATGCACGAACAAACATCACACGACTTAAGAAGAGCTCTCTTTCACACAATATTTTATATCAGGCACAGGCAGACCGGTCCAATCAGATGCTTCTAGAGGTCCAAATGAGAATATGTAACAGTTAGAAATCTTTTTTCAGAAAGATAAAGGCCATTCTACATTGTAAATGAGAAAAAGCTGTCATGTTTGTGAAGAGTTCTCAAATGACAACAGCAGCCTAATTCATCTTCATTTTTGGCAACTTTTTTACCCACACAGTCAATTTTAGCAGGAGCTTTTTATTTTGCATCCGTCTTCCAAATCCTATATTTTCATTGATTTATACAGACCCAAAATCAACTTTCCGCTCATTTCTTCTATCGATTTTTTCACCCACCAATAAAAATGACTGACATACATAAGTTCTCTTGTTTTTGTCAAATTGTATTCCCAATTTCTGTCTGGTTGGACTTCTTAGAAGTTCTTTAAATGTATAGTTCTAGAGGTTGATCTGGGCAATATATTTAAGACTGTTGTGCACTATAATAGACCCAAATGATGTTTTGCTATGTATGAGGGAAAGTATCTGAGCCGGCAAGCCGAAGGGCCTTTAGTTTGTTGTTGACATAACACAATGATCTAAGAGTCATTATAATATTTATATTCCAAACATGTTAATTCCCTACAGAGATATTCAAACATTTGGAAGTACAAAAAAAATACATATTGATATTATTATTACAAGGCATATTTTGAACAATCGAAAATGTATGTTAAACAAATATATAATTGATTACACAAAAGAAATATTGAACAATGCTTCGATAACATTTGAAAGAGCAAACAACATCCTAATCATATACTTGAATAAGGTGCAAAACACACAACAAGAACTGAAAAAGAAGAACACAAGACAAGATGAGATGATTTTATTTTTTTCTCAAAAAAGGCGGGGCATTTGTGTACATTATAAGATTACTGAGAAAGAAGAAGAAGTAGAAAAAATTGACAAGGGTCATCCCCCTAGGGTGTCCGAAAAATATAAAGTAACGGGCATATGCGCATTCTAATCCTGTATAATATATGAATACAGTGTGATATAAATCTGAGAACATGTTTCAAGTGGATGGTGAAACATTATCTCAAGCAGGAAAGAACAGTCTCCGTCCTTGAATGCGAAATTCTAGTTTCCTTTTCCCGCGCCTTGGAGCAATCGTAAGTCAGAATGATTATCGAAACTGTGCTACAAATTCGTCATCTTGACATAGGACTTCTGGCTACACAACACGCACTTTGGGATATACAATGTTAGTAGTTGTGGCTTGACAGCACAAGCATTTCGATGAAATTTTGATCATTTATTTGAGAGATCTTCATAAAACATGCATGAATCATCTGGAGATGTAATGCCATTTTTTGTATTTCATATAATATGTTGTGTGTATGATGGCTTTAATTTCTTGGATCCACTTAATAAATGGAAGCAGAATGCCATCGAATTGTGTTTTTTATGTAAAATACACTTCTTGTAATCCTCTTATGAATATATAAATGATTGACAATATCGATTCAGAGTTTAATTAATTAAATTAGAAATTAAAATAAGAAAATTAAAATTAAAACTAAAATTAAAATTGGAAAATTAAAATTAAAAGCCAAAAATTAAAACATTCAAATTAAAACTAATAACTTAACTTAACTTGGTGAGCTTTNTCTAATTATTTTAACTCTTATGAATGTTTATGTGGCCCATCCGCTTCGCCACATCTTATGGTGAATATAGCCTATGAAATAATCACGTTGATCTGTTGCTGCTACGCAGCGACGAAAGCCAACAGATACATTTTAGCATTTATAATATTAGTATGATTCATGTTGTCTACCTGCATATCGCAGAGTAAACCATTCAGTATGACCCTGTACACACCCAGAATCATTTATAAAATGTGTTAGAAAACATTGGGATTTCAAAGGAAAATATGTGTAGTAGAAACCCATTATCTTATTTTCTTCTTAAATCCTATTTACTGTTTGTGTGTTTCTCTTTATGAATATTTAGGTAAAAACCTTTTTCTTAGAAATTGTTCTGATATCATGTCTGAGATCTAGGTGGGGTTGTTTTGGAATGTTTTGAAATAGATTAATTATTCAAAAAAATGTAAAAATTTGGTTTTGGCAATATTAATAATAATGGAGATGATGAAACTTCAGAAATAATAATTAGAAACATTCAAGAATAGTATAACAAAAAACCTCATTCTGGTTAGATTTTTTTTTGTTTATTAATTACTCAATCAATGGTGATAAAAGATCAAAAACAACCATTTTTTGTTTACATATCGCAAAAACAACTTCCAATATAAATGAAAACGTTTTCGAACAGCTTTGTACCTATTCATGCAGAGTTAGAAATAAATTGCTGATGTTCATCAGCATTTGAAATTTCCACTAGCAAATTGCATTTTTAGACATCAGTGAACAAATTTGGTTCCGACTCCGTCTATAGTCAATTTCTTGTGTTCGATATAACTCGTGTACCGTACTTCATGGCCTAATGTGTTTTTCTCAACACACTTAATATCTTTGAGAGTGGTCCGATGTGGCGAGTGGTGAGGTTGGGACTTGCCTTTTAGTGACAATGTTAAATTTATGTGGAAGCGTATCCTACGTGGCAGAAGTTTATCTGTAACTATACCCAACTTTAGACATTGGTCCTTACCAATATGATTAGTTCTACTATCTATCCTACACAAACTCACTAAAGTCTGAAGTATGTTTTCCCAAATAATTTTAAAATATAGTATTTAGATAATAACGATGACGTCATGCATTCTAGATCGGCTCCTCACTTGATCTGGTGTTGTCTCATTAAAATTGCTCCATCATTCATTCTTCTTCATTTTGTGATCGGGATTAAGATTAGAATGATTTTTATTTGTTACTCAGTAGTTCATTCCTGTAACACTAAATTGACCCTTCATTGTTTTTCTTGTAGTCAAAGTGCTCGTTAACTACAACACTATTTGATGAACCAGAAAGTTTAGTGTTAAACCTAGATATATTGTTCACAATGGTCTAAAACGACAACTTTTAATGTGGTAACACAAACTAAATACCATATCTTCCAAGCAAGCATTCAAGACACTAACTGAATAAATGAACCGAACAAACTATTATTAGAGAGTAGCAGTTCTGTGTGTTGTTGGGAGATCTAGAATTCGCAATAATGCAGAAAAAAATATAATGTTCACACACTCAGTTAACCTCGGTCAAGGTCGTAATGTAACGTATATTCATAAGTTACTTATTTGCAATTTCTTCTCTTTTCTCAATTCTTCTGTGTTACAGTCTACTGTAATAAAGTGAGATTTGCACCATAGGAAAAACAGGACAAGTGAATGATGAAGTTCACTGTAAAGCAGAAGCGTATGCGTGTAGTTTTAGAATATATGAAATGAGATATGTACCATAAGGTAGTGGAGAAGAATGATGAAGATTAAATGGATAGATCACGTAAATTATTTAGAACAGATGAAAAAGTAAATCTGTTGAGAAGTCTAATGAAAAAAAGAATTACCCTTATGGGGTCATTGGAGACATACAAGATTATCAGGAAGGGTTATAGAAAACATGACAAAAGGAAGAGCCACACGAGGAAGGCTCCCATCCTTGTTTATATAGAACAAAATAATTATGAACGACAGCCAAGAAAAATTAATTGAGGAGAGGGAGGGAGGGAAAAAGCGGTATACTAGAACCCAGCTTGGCCTCTTTCGTTAACTAGTGATGTGTTCAGTCTTTTATTTGGACCGAAAACATTGTTAGAATATATTGATACCTAATGAGTTTCATGTTTGGGTAATCATTGGCAGAACTGTTCGTTTTTGCCGTAGAAATGTTTCTTAATTGTCAAAATTCTCCAGGGTTGGCGATAATTATTGGTAACTCAATCCTTTAGACAGCCTGTACCACAATATTATCATTCGTAAAGCAATCACTTTTTGTAATGTGTTTTATTTTAAGATCTCGAAACGTTTAAGTTTGAAGTGTATTTTAAAATGCAATAAAATTCCAACTTATTGAAATGAATTCGTGAAAACAATAAATATTTTTTTTAAAAAATTTATGAGTAGTTCTTTGCTATAAAATTATGAGCAGATCAGTAAGCTTATTGGTTTGTATTTTATGTTTCTCCCTGAAAAGTAATTCTTTTGAATTGAGCATTTAAAATCTTAAACCTCTAGTCAGAGTTCTCTGTAGGCCTAAAGGAAACAAATATTTAAATTGTATAAACCTTTAATTTCCTCATTTTGGATACCCACAAAAGTCTTTCCTCATCCTGGTGGAAGTTTGTTGCATTTGACGGGGCATTATAGTTTATACAATTTTAATTTTGGTCCAATAGATCTTGAAGGACGTTGCTGGTTTTCTAAACTTAAAGAAAACCTTTTTTATACTTTTTTAAAAAATATCATTCTGATGCCAAAAAATAATAGCTACTGCCAAATGAATAATTCTTCTGAGATTCAATGCTTCTAAATGAGGGTTGAGCGTTTCCTATACTCTGAAATTTATTGGAAAAAAGAAGAATCTCTGGAGTAAAGTTCTCAATGAGGCAAATAGTGTGACTTTATTTATATGTCTTCAGGGATCTTCTTCATAATACTAAGAAGTTCGCAAAACTGTTTATTTAATTTACAAATAAGTTAAAGTCCTGAATAGTAATGTTGCGTCCATTCTCAAGAACCACATTGTCTTTCGCCCTAGTATGAACGCACCATTAAACGTAAAGGCCCTTCTGGGCGAGAATTGTGTAACTATAATGCATCACAGAAACATTAGATAATTATTCGCTCATATTGCTTTCAGTAGTAATTATAATTCAAGCTTATTTCTTATTCCTCCACCCAGACAGCAGCCGTGTACATAATTACTTTTTTTTATTGACTACCCTTAGCCCATCATGTCTTAAAAATAGTTTTTATTGCCATTCTTCCTTATGTACTACATAATATATGTATGTCAAAACATCATTTTATATTTATCTCTATTTTTGTTTTATGTGTTTTCAGGAAAACTTGAGCCTACCCCCCACACATCTAGTTTTAATATGGGTTACCTAGTATCACCTTATCCTTATCCAAATGGGACGACTGCCCCTTTGCCCGTTTCAATGGTAAGTCTGGTCTACATTTTAATTTATTTCTCATTTCTCTATTCTTCACTATTTTTTCATTTTATTGCTTTTGTTTATTAGTTTCTTTATTGTACAAAACATTCTTTGTGCGTGTTCCAAGTAAAATTATTCGATATAGTTCACAACCAAATATAATATTGTAATCTGTGATCCTACAGCCTGCATGGTTGCAGGCATTTTTTTTTTTTTTAAAGTTCGCATTTAGGTCTCCAAAAAGTTTTATCAGTAAATTGAAAATTGGATCTAACCAAGATATCGGAATCTAATTAGTAATGAAACACCACGACTAGCCAATACCAAGTTGTATTTAACGGCAGAGGAAATATTCATGTAAAATTATTAATATAATTGGGAAGAGTGTGTTAGAACAATTGAAGCGCTCTTCAATTCTTGAAGAGCGCTGTTAGAAAGAGGTTGGAATACCCCGGTCTGTTTAAAAACTCGAAATCGTGCAGTAAGAAAAGAGAAATACGCGTGAAACAATGTGCATTTGAAATATGATGTCTTTTGGACATTGCGGACAATGACATTAATGGGATAATTACAATATCCAAAGAATTTTAAATATAAATATATGGGACCACAAACCACATTGAAGGGAGTAATGGTCTTTCTATTTTGATAGATTTACATTTTTTAACCAAAATATCAAATTCAAAATGAAAGCTATACCTTTCTAAAGGACATCAGATAAAAAAATAATCTATTCATATTTTCTCCTGGTTACATCATTTAAGTAAGAAATCTTGATATCAATTCGCCCACGCGAACCAATTTAACATAACTTTGATCGATGATAGTTTCTAAAATATTCCATTTACAATTGCCTTGTTCCAAACAATGATACTAGAAAGAGTGCCTATCCACTCGACGAACATATAACTATTTAAAAACTATTAGACTTTCATTAGAAGTCATTACTTTATGAGGGAACTCTAAGAAGTAGTTAAACTTGAAAACAAAAACATTAAAAGATCCTAATAACTGTAGATAGGATGTTACTGAATATCTGGGAGGAGTAAATGAGGAAATATTTTCTAGAAGCATAGTTACAAATCAACTGAAAATGCTTGTAAATTTTCTCTTTTGGATTTGTAGTCCGTTTCGGTTTTGAACCAAATGTGTGCTTGAGGATCTACAACTCTGGTGAAATGTGTCTTTTCCTGCCGTAAATTCGTCGCAAAAAGTTAAAATTTTCAACAATCCAGTCGTTTGCAATTTTTAGGGAGCCTCGTTTTAATTTTTCTCCGCATTCGTTGTACCGGCTAGATTATAAAGTTTGCTTATTATTATTCGATTCCGACTCAGACAGCCTTAGATGACGCGATGTACAACCATTGACGGAGATTCCGAATCCAGTATAATCGCACATATTTTCTGACCACAATTTTCCTTCAAAAACAAGTTAGATAATCTAATACTCGGGGCACCGTATGATGTGGCTAAGATATTCTTTCTTTTTAATAAGGAGGGGGAGGATCTTGTGATGGACGCCTCCTACGACGCAGCGTATCAATTTGATGTTTTATTTTTTAAAATTCAGGATGTTGCTTTTGTTTTTGGAAGAGGTGAAAACTACTGTAATCCTTTAATCTATATTTCTGAATTTAATTCGTCAGTTTTATTATTTGTGTATATTTTACTTTTCCTACACACAGATGTTTTGCTTTCTTTCAGTATCCCTACACTCCCATTGTTATCCTCATGTACAGGTTTTACTTCCATCACACTCGCTATACTCATTTGGAAAGTAATCTTAATTTTTGTTTTGTACAGAAAAAATAATACATTACTGTGTAATGTAATTGTATAATAATTAATAGCCATTAAGGCATAAGCCATCAATCGGATAGAAGAAGATATTTTCTAATTATATACCTCCTACCTTTTCTTCTCAATGCTGCTGTTCTTGTTTTCAGTTCATCTCATCTCCGTCTTTATGTCTAAGATCTTCAACCCTCAAAAGTTTTCAATTTGATCGTTTCAGTTTAATTTAATTTCGATAATAGTTATTCTGCTTTCTCCTTAAGTGTATGGAAACTATGTCCACGTTACAATCATTCGTTTTTGATATCTTCTTATTTAGTATACCTACTCTTATTTCCATTAAACTTATAGACAGATTATTGAGGGAAAAGTTTCGGATGAGCAAATGTCCCAAATTAGCTGAATGAGAAGGTATAAATTGTGGTTAAATCAAATAAAAGCTGTTGCAAAAGTATTTTCTTATAACTATTCTATTTGGTTAAACCAACTTTCTTAGTCTAAAAACTTTATCCGATAATGACAAAGCTTGATTCGATGATCGACCATGTGGCTTAGATTTTTCTGTGGTTTGGCATTGACTTGTATACAATAGTAGGCAGTCAGTCATCAACCACAAATTTCCTGAATACTTCGTACACACTGTCGACTTCATTATTTCCAATGAGATTACTATTTTAATCTGATTATTTCATTGCAATTGAACTTTTATCAAAGACCACAAATTTATTTTAGTTTCCTTTAATAATTTCTTGTTGATTAATTATTGGAATAAAATACATGTTTCTGATGTTTAGTCAGCAATTCAGATCGCGCCCTACACGATTTTTTATGCTCATTCATATGCATTGCTTGACAATTTTTTTTAATTCTTTATCAGCATAGAAATGTTCGAGATACTTTCGGGCGCAAATTCTTTAACTTGGATCGCACTCCATATCGAAATGTCATTTTTGTGGGGGCTTTCAATGTTCATAACGTATTGTCATATATATGATATTAGCTAGACTTTTAGAAAAATATTTATTAAAACTTATATCTACGTATATTCTATGTAGTTCTCCAAATTTCAATTTTGTTAGGTCAATGTTGCCGACAAGACAGAGAACTCCTTTTGCGTGGCAACGAAATGAGTATTAATTTATATTCCATTCCCTTTTTAAGAAGAAACTGACATCATCCAACTTTTATGAACTCTGCATTGTTTAGCATACAAACATATACTCGTCGTATAAAGAAGAATCGCAAAATGTCCCTAACAACAAGAAAAAACAACACAGCTACGGGGAAGAACAAAACTGATAATTTGAAAGATAAGAATAGTAAATTGTGTAGAACTCTTTGAGATAACAACAGACTATTTGGTTTTGTTGAAACTAACAAGCCAGAGAAGAGATGAGACGAGGAACCTTGAAGAATGCTGGTTTGTCTCGGTACCTCCCCCACGTTATATCAGAGTAGATTCCAGTTTTTAAAAAGAGAATTGCGTGGGGCATAGCACAATGTTTATTTTTGCTACCACAGTTATAAAAGCTGATAACATATTATGTTGATTTAATCCGTAGTTTAGAATAAACTATGGTTTTCACTAACTGACATCTCAATCATCTGCAGATACCACGAGTTATTTGCTACTGTGAAAAAGATGAAATGATTGTTTGATTTTTCAATGGATAAATCCAAAATGGAATTTTGCCACGTTTCAAAGTAATTTCTCTCCTTTGAGACCACACTTTTTTCCACGTTACGGCATATCCAATGTGATGAAATCTATTTCTTGTAGTTGATTGAATTTAAACTTCTCATTTGTCTCTTGCAATGAGGAAGAAATTTCTGAAAGTGGTTGTTATAATTATGTTCATGATGTTCACTCATGTGTCACTGAGCATCTCGTATTAAGTTCTGAGTCAAGTGTAAGGTAGGGGGTAGATAGCACTTTCAAACCATATTAATGACTCGAATTTTCCACACTTACACGCTGCCGATGAGGTGAGCCAAATGTCTGAGAGGATCTATTTTTCTTCTTGCAGTCTTCATGGGTCTTTATTCGGCATGAATGACCTAGTTTTTGCTATCGGATGCAACCGATAGCAAAAACTAGGTCATTCGTGCCAATCGTTCGTAATTTCGTTACAATTTATAAAAAAGTGTTTGGGACTTTGAGGTATCTCCGTATCTAATCAAATACTGTGCCTTGCTCATGACGGGCCAAAGGTATTTATTAGCTGGAACTGAACGTCTGAGGAGGCTCTTCTTTCTAGGGCGGTCATGACTTGTTTTAGCACCAATTTAGTTGTATTATTTTCGCTTCTAAAGTAACCAGAATGTTCGGGTTCAGGGTTCTTGAGGGATTAGAATAGAATGTTTCGTTTTCAATAACATTCATCTATTGCGTGTGCACTGTACTTAATACATTGCAGACAGACTAATAGCAGTATATTCTGAAACTTCCGTTTTTCCTTGTATCAGAGCTATCCCGTGATAATATTTTCCAAGATTTGTTCAAACACAATGAAGCCAAAATGTTTAAAACATAAAATTTGCCTTGACTAGAACGAAGAGTTTAGACAAGGTGACAAACTTGTTACTGGGTGTTGAGTTTAATGTAATTAGAAAAGTTTTGTAAAGTTCATCAAATACATACGTAACATCAGCAGTGTAAAGTTATGCCGAGAACAAACTTTTTGTCATTTAGAAATTTTATCTTTTTTCCAATGTTATTACTTTCGGATGAAAAGTTTCTATGCATGCCCAAATTTCATGGAAGATGATTTTTGAGCGTGTTGTCAGTAAGGGAGGTGTACACTTTATTCAATATGATTATTGGTCCAATCGCTTTTCATCACGCCTATACATCACGTCTAAGGAAAATTTCTCTTAGAAATTTTTCATCTTACTGGAGGTTCATTTATGACTTAGACTTAATTGAAGAAAAAAAAATATTTTGGTGAATTCATCGATTGGTTGGGGTGGGTTCAAACCCAGCGGACCCATGGATATTTACTGCATAATAGAGAAGCTTAAGTCCTCCTGGGTAATTTACATAAGGTCTATTTTTGAATCCGCTTTCAAACATAGGTATATGAAAAAAAAAAATTCAGCGGACCCATGGATATTTACTGCATAATAGAGAAGCTTAAGTCCTCCTGGGTAATTTACATAAGGTCTATTTTTGAATCCGCTTTCAAACATAGGTATATGAAAAAAAAAAATTCAGCGGACCCATGTATATTTACTGCATAATAGAGAAGCTTAAGTCCTCCTGGGTAATTTACATAAGGTCTATTTTTGAATCCGCTTTCAAACATAGGTATATGAAAAAAAAAAATTCATGAGAAACCTGTATATACGAACATCAGTCTACAATCTACAGTTCTACATAGGTGTCATAATGTGCTCTGAGTCATATAGAACATCAAATCGAAACAGAAGCAGAAGTATTAAAGTTAATTTCACATTCCAAGATCACACACCAAATAGCTTCAGGTGACACACACGAGGCAAATCATTTACCTGAAAAGAAGCAAACTAAAGTGTCTAAAAATCTATAATACTGGTTTGGTTTACTATTCCCTTGTTAGGATACTAGACAAGTATGTTTTACTACTTGGGTGCTCGACATTGACTTCTTCTCTCTGAGAGATCCGCTATCAGTTTTAAACTTCACTGGTTTCTTCACATAGCGCAACTTTTTAACTCTTTTTCATTCTTGTTACATTTTTAATATGTTTATTATTTTGCATGTTTATCATGTGTGAGTTGTTTGTTATTCTTCTTTTTATAATTTATAACTTTTACTTGAACTCTCATTTTTTTCCTTTATTCTTGTTCAATTAGCCTATTCAACAACTGTATCAAAACAGTTTGCAATAGTTTAGTTTCAAGCTTTTGTTAGGAGATAAAATTATCATTTGTGGCTTCGTTGGATCCTTGATATCGAGCTATACTATCATGTATATTCCTTTAATGAAACGTTTGGTAATAAGTTTACTCCTCTAGCTTTTATATCTCCTTATTTAGTGACTTTTTAAAAACGAACAATGTCTTTTGTCTTAAATATCATAGCTTTTATTCACCATCTCCTTATTTAGTGACTCTTTAAAAACAAAAAATGTCTTTTGTCTTAAATATCGTAGCTTTTATCCACCATCTCCTTATTTAGTGACTCTTTAAAAACGAACAATGTCTTTTGTCTTAAATATCATAGCTTTTATTCACCATCTCCTTATTTAGTGACTCTTTAAATACGAACAATGTCTTTTGTCTTAAATATCATAGCTTTTATTCACCATCTCCTTATTTATTGGCTCTTTAAAAACGAACAATTTCTTTTGTCTTAAATATCAAAAAGTAATGGTCATTCTCTCCGTTGATATTGGCAGTTACTTTTGGATCTGAACAAAAGTAGAAACTTTGAAAACCAACATACTGAACTGGAATAGCTATCCCCTGTGGCTTTAGTAGTGGTAAAAGCGTTGCCTTTGGTAAGAAGAACGCGTGTTTGATTCCCATCCGGAGTGCATTTTTTCCGACGAGAACAATTCTTTACGGCACTCCACCTTAACATTTCTTTTTCCTTCATTTTCGAGAATAATAACCTATCTCTTCTAAGAATAGAAGATGAAAATCCCTGTTTGAAGGTATAATTAAATAAAATGAACTGGAATAGTCATAAGTTGCATTTCTTAAAGAAGACTAATAGACAATTAGAATAGGTAGTGAGTGTTAAGAGTGAGTGAGCAGCGTACGGCAAGAAGATATAAATAAATAATGATTGTGCTCATCAGACCTTATCTAAATTCAGATTCAATGTGTTGTCATAATAAATTATCAATACTTTATTGTTTCTCCTGATTTTTGAATGTGTGTGGTAGTTTCTGTTCAATTGTTCGAACCAATTTGTTATCGACAAATATCTATGCTTGCTACACAACTTTATGTACGGAGGCATTTTTTGGTTTTAAAGAAAATCCATTGCTTGTTGATTTAAAACTTTAACATACCTGAATATGTTCGGGCGACTGTCAGTACGTGTAGCTATGTTAATAATTGTAATGAAACATGCGCTACAGATATTTAGGTCTTTTTTTTTATCCCGGAAAGTATAACCAAATTCCTCATCGAAAAAGCGAGAGGCAATTTGAAATGTGATTCTTCCGGCGAATAGTAGGAATATCCCTTAGTCACAAATACTGAATCATTTAATTACTCCGAGATTGAAGAAAGAATGTGAAGTATCTTGTGTCCTCATACTAGACAAAGGGAACCGGCAGGGAAGATTTGTGTGGGGATGTGAGTCTCCGGAAGCAGAAAAATGTAATATCTGAAAACCTGAAGTCTTGGTTCAAACGAACATCGACCAAATCTTGCGTTAGCAGTCAACAAGGTTAAAATACAAATGCAGATAACATCCGAACCGGATGATCAGGAACGAGTCACTGATCTTCCAAAGGTCAGTCAATTTACTAGTTTGGTTCTGATTGGTGTACATGATTTTAAGAGAATAAATTTGAATAATAAAGTAGCAACCATCAATAATGCAAAGAACTACATTTATATAAATAGTACTACATTTATAGCTTTTTTCTTCTAAACAACCTATTTATTATTTGACTTTCAATTGATTCTAAAAGTTACATTCTGTGACATTTTTATTATAGAAAGAGAATCTTTTCACCCTCATTCCCCGTCAAAAAAAAGTATCGCCCTTCTTTATTTGTTGGTGCAATATATATATTTTTTTTTTTTTTCGTTATAATTCGGAGAACCATAGAAAGTCATTGTTGCTATTATGTCCTCGTTAACAATAACAACATGTTTGCCTACAACTATTTCGACATGGTTTTTCTTTTCTCTTATTCGGACTTTGTAATACAGAGTGTTTGTTGATAAAATTTAGTAAAGTGACCGTGCAGTTTAGGTGTTCAATAATCAATAAAAACATTCACCAACCCGTGGTATGTGGTAATTAGGTCCACGGTCCTAAATTTGGTCATTAAATTTTCTACCCCTTATTTATTTATAGGATTGGATGCTATATTTCATCAAACTCTGATTAAATCAAAACTTATCCAGGATTACCTAAAGACAATGTGGTCTTAAATTGAGAGCTTTGTTTTTGTCCAAGCCTAATTTGTTTATTTGTCAAATCGCATCATATTTTCATTCATAGTTTGGTAAAAACGGATTTCAGTTCTATGATAAAAGTCTATTGATATGCGTCCAGGCAAAACTGTTGGATCATTGTTTTTATAGTTAAACATTTTAATTTGCCAAAATTCTAATTTGAAAGTTAAACTAAAATTTGTTGGTGAAATCCAGTTAGCGCCCTAATTGTAGATTTCATTGTTAAATTGGATTAACTGGAAAGAGTCATCTTGCTAAGAATAAAGCTTGGTGAAAGCCACTATGAAAGTTAATTAGTGTTTAATTTTCTGTTCGGCTCTTTTTTCAGCGCTTGTCACACATCTATATTTTTGAATTTTACATTTTTTTCGTCATTTTTAATTCTCACCCTGTATCTATTCCATTATGTGTTGGTCTCCAATTGGTGTTTCTTTGACTTCATCTTTACTTGGAGAAGAATACTCCCAGATAGAACTCCCAAGAGTACCACCAAACGATTCTTCTTTTGTTTGTTTGTTCTTATTTTGTTTTGTCTTCCAAGACCATGTTTGATGTCATCTCTCATTTTATCAAAAGGACCAAACATCTTCTTTCAAGATTATTTGTTTTGTCTCAATTGGAATATTATTGGACTCTCTTTTGTTTTTCTTTTGGTTTCGATATCTTCTTGAATATTCAAGAACGGGCGACGTATTATGTGAAAGTTAGAAGTATTTTTTGTGATAGAATGAAAAGAAAATCATATGTAGCCACCGATGGGAGCAAGCCAGCTTCATTAGGCCCTAAGCCCGTGTAAATACAGAAGATTTTGTTTTGGGAAGGTCGTTCAAAATTAAAAGAATAGCCAACATCTTCTAAAAGACTTACACATACAATATACTCAATATTTCCATGCTATTTTTATGGATACCTGCTGCCAGAAAGAACTGCCGGCTCAGGTGTTCTACACCCCATCACTTCTATAATTTAAGCCGTGTAGAGCAATTACTGACGCTGTGTGTGTCATGTGAATGATGAGCGTTATGTGTGTGTGTGTGATGTTGGGGATTGAGGAGTGAATGATAAGGATTGTGTGTGTGGAAAGTGAATGATGAGTGACAGGTGTTCCTAGTGTCAGAAACTCACATTAAGTAGTATCCTTTCTGGGTCCATCAAAAACTCTGTAATTTCAGATTGTATAATGATATTCAGAGTAACAATATTAAGCACGAGAACAGTGAATTACATTTGAAAGCTTCTGTCTGAAATGTCTGGTTTCCATTTAATACAAAGAGAATGCACTCTCTGATGACGAAAGGAATCTGATTGGTTACGCCTCATGATAGCTCACTAACTAGTCATTGATGTTCAATAAAGAGTTTATTATAGATATCTCTTTCCTACATTCAGCTACCAGATGGAAGTTCAATACGACTGTAATTGCAAGCTCCAGTCCGTTCTAATCCGAGCAGACTAATAAAATAACAACACTACTGGAATTAACAAAAACCAACAACGTCCAATAGTTTGTCACGAGTAATATTTATGGTTATGACAATGTCAGGTTCAGAAGGCTTTGTTGCAAATCTGGTTGCGCTGTACAGAAAGCAAAGCACCTGTATGTTGCAACTTCTTTTATCCTATTATACATTTTGAAGTATTATAATAAAGTGTGTTAAATAAGTCTGGGGACGTGTCCAAGTGAGATGTGATAAGGTAGTAATTGGTAAATAAGTCTAGGGACAGTGTCCAAGTATTATGAGAACAGTAGTAATTGGTAAATAAGTCTGGGGACAGTGTCCAAGTGAGGTGTGATACGGTAGTAATTGGTAAATACGTCTGCGGACAGGTTCCAAGTGAGGTGTGATACAGTAGTAATTTGTAACTAAGTCTGGGGACAGTATCCAAGTAAAATGTGATACGGTAGTAATTGGTAAATAAATCTGGGTACAGTGTCCAAGTGAGGTGTGATACGGTAGTAATTGGTAAATAAGTTTAGGGACACAGTTCAAGTCAGCTGTCATATTAGTTGTACATCAAAGTCCTCAAAATTCGCTACCAGAAATGTACATTTCAGAGAATATCTACAAATTTATCCACAATAAGAAGAAAACAATCTCGATGAAACAATAACAGGATATGCAAGAAAAACACGTGGCGTCTAAAATAATTTAAGCCGTAAAGAGTTGTGGCTATGTCTTATGTGTGAACATCAATTGCATTTTTTCCAAGTAATTCAGAGTCGAGGTATACTCTACGAAATTGTCCTATGATTATAATAATTTCCTTTGTCCTATGATTTTAATAATTTTGACACGAAGTCTCTTGTAATGCCGAAGATTTGAGGACAGCGTAGTCTCTAAATGTCATCGCTAAGTAGTGAAAAAGTGCCTTTTTATTCCAAAGGTTCATAAATGAAAAAATAAATAAATCAATACTATTAATCGAATTTGAAAAGACTATTCCTCAGGAAAATAATACTGCATTTGACCCATTTACTGCCAAAAAATTATTAATTTTTTTTTCCTCTCTCTCTCTCTCTCTCTCTCTTTCACTCCCCGAAAAGAGAGATGATATCACACTTCCGAATCAGCAATTTACCTCAATCAAAATAATCTTCCCATTCTTTCTGAACTTATCAAACACATTGTTAATATCTAACCGCACCCTAGCTACGTTCCTATTGTATCGCCTACCTGATTTAATATAAGAAACTTTATAGTCAATGTAGTTAGGCGAAACAAATTATTGTAATACTATTGAATAGAGTTCACCAAACTAGAGACTCCAACGAGATGAAAGAAAAGACCTTGACAATGAAGAATAGATTAAATAACAGTGAAGATAACGTTCTTGGAAGAATTAGCAACTGTTTTCAATGATAATGACGTGAACTATGAATGAAAAGATACTATCAATGAATTGGTTAGAGGAAAAACTACACTTTAGGCTACTCGTAGAACGGAAATACCAGATCCTAGATTAGCACATAGTACAAGCCATACTGAAAAATCCTCGCTTACTTCTTGAATTAGAATAATGACTGCGTTGAGTTTTGTTCAACTGTTATATTGTGATTGATTATTTCACTAACAGCCTAAGTAATTCAGCTGGTACCCAGACAGTTGTTTCGAATCCAAGCAAGACATGATTTTTAGTAATATCATTCTGACAAAGCGTTAACTTTAAGACAAATAAATTCTTTATTATTGTTTGAGGGACTTCCTCCCGGCAGAACTGTTGGGTCATATTGTATTTGTAATTATGCCCACTCGTAGGGTTAATTTATCTTCTTTGCATAAGAATTGGTATTTCCCTTCTGGAAAACAGTATTAAAAATGAATAGTGTTTTTATTTAAATAAAAATACACTTTCCGCGAGTTGTTTCTGTTTGCTTAGGTGGTACATTACCGTGTCAGAAGTGTGTGCAGTTAGTGTCTCGTTGTAACTTCTAGCAATATTCTATTACTTGTTTCTATTGTCTATTAAATAACATTAAGTGATAAAGTTTAAAGCAAATGTATTTTTGCTTCCTACTTCTTTAGTTATTTAAATTTAAACATTATAATGATCCATAGTATATTTTCTCTGACCTTTTTTTATTAAGAGAAGTATAATCCTGCAAATAACAAAAAAATGTAGCCACTCCAGCATTAAAAGGTTCAACGCAAAATATTCGAAAAAACATTGTAACTTCTTAATTCTGGGAGGGCATGCGATGCCGGACATGGTCTGTCCTTTAGAAATGAAAACCGTGGGACGGCAGTGTTCATCTTCCATACTATAGCGATTAAATTCTTGGAATCTTGGTAGACAACATTTGTTTCTACAAAACCTTTTGAAACAAAAAGGAAAATTTTTAAAATTGCACCACTTTTACATACATTTTTTTGCTACCTTTCCCATTTTTCTCTCTTTATCTAAAGAGAAATTAGTGTGTACGAGGTAAAATGTAACATACAAAAAGAAGCGTGAGGGTGGCAAAGGAAGGGAGGGATTGAAATGGTTTCCCTCTCCTGTCTTAAAATACCGTACTCATAAAAAGTTGTGAAATATTTTATCTGTAACACATAATATCCTGAGTATGGAGAAATTGCGGAACGTACCCCTGGATGGAAAGCTGTTTTCAACAGATAGGATAGGCGTATTTGCTAGATACTGCTGTTTGAGAAATAGGGCATGCATGTTTTAAAAAGTGTCGTATTCGTCTACTCTTGCGGAAGATCTGTCGATTTGCTCTGCTCAAACCTCAGAGAAGAGCTTGTCCAAAATAATTCAGTAAAATAGTGCCAAATTTATCTTGAATAGTTGAACTGGAAAATCGAACTTAATATGAAACTCAAATGTCTCTGAGGTGTAAGGATGTCAATCGTTGACGGCGAATAAAATTATAATCCAAAATATTCAGAAACATTATCATTTTAAACATGAACGCTACACTTTTGGAAGCACCTTATTGCACATGAAGTTTTGAAGTTGTGCATTTTTTTCCTGTCTCTCTCTCTCTCTCTCTTAATATATGCATCTTGTTCAGAAAAAGAGAAGAAAAGATCATTACTCCGAGGAGCTCTTTAATGACTAATGGAGAGCCGAGGCCTTTTGTTCTTAACAATGACATTGCCTTCATCATATCGATTTTGTTTCCCACATAGTTTCATGTACATCCCCATTTTGATGTCAATAGAATATGTTCCTTCACTGAAATTTCTGAATTTGAACGTCAATGGAATATTTTCTTTGACTGAAATCTATGCTTTGAACATATCACTACAACGTATAGAGACATCAAAACCAAATCCCAGTTGTTAACGATTATTCTCATCTCGTTCAAATCCCAGTTGTTGACGATTATTCTCATCTCGTTCGTTTTTATTTTTTTGGAATTCAAATTTTAGGTCCAATTCCATTTTCATGTGTTGCATGTTGTTTGGTTATTTGTGTTTTCTTAATTCTTTCATGAGAACTGTTCTTCTTGAAGCTCTATTGTCACGATTTGGAATCACTCCAGGAATACTTAATAAGCTTTAAAATATAGTCTTGCATACTTTTGTGGTCTCTTTCCTTTAATTTCTTTTTTCATCTTCCTGATTTTTACTTTATCTTTTATACAGAGTGTTCCAATAAGAAGCAATATTTGAAGTTTCTGTAGCAAATTATTAGTTTTTTCCTTATTTTTATTGTAGGCGTCGGAGAAGTATGTATGGAACAACACTTAATGGCAGCTGACCGTCACAGCTTGGCTGGGACATGCGATCGATTTTGTCATATTTTTTTGATAACAGCAGTGAATACGTGTTCATGGAAAAAATACTTTGGGTACATCACATTGCAGAAGGCATCAGACTCTCATGTACTTTTTGATTGCTGCGTCATATCAGAATCATGGGTTTATTAAAGTCCAGAGAAGATCTCGTCCGAACTTATTAAGAAGATTACTCATATTATTTTCTGAGCAGTTGAATCCTACCAGGAAATCATTGCACAAAAAGGATGAAGGTGAGGTGCAGAGATAAGAGCTAGAGCACAAAACATCAAACTTTTTATCGCTCGACATAATGGACAAGCAAACATTCGTAAGGGCTCACTTAATCTAAAGCCACAGTATGTTTTGCCGGCGGATTAAAAGGTGCTCTAATATAGCCCTAATGGATTCCACACGATGGGAGGTAAAGCTCAATGAATATGTTTCATAAATCATTTTCTTGGTAAAATAAGATTGATCTAAAACATCGAAATATTTTTTGAAATTATATATCTGGCTTGTAGGAATAATATCAGGAAGGAGTAGTCCTTCTCAGGAAGTCTTTATAATTTTATTTGCTGTAGGTACTCTGTATTTTTCTTTATGTCAATTTCTTCATGAGTAAGTTTTCCGAATACTTTCTGCCTATTTTGTTCTTCGCCGTTTTTTTTTTTCTTCAGTTTCTCTCTTATGACTAATTCTCATATACGTTCCCCATATTATTTTCTATTTGGTTGTAAGATGTTTTTGTTTATTAGTCTTATGCAAGACTACGTTAATTTGCCAAAGTGCACTTCCACCACCTTCATTACCTACCTCTCTATCTATATTACCTACAAAGGAACGCATACATAAAAGTCCCACTTTTGTATCATCTATGTCTACAGTTACATCATTGTTTGTTTTTCTTCATCAAAAGGATGACTCGCCTCCATACTCTTTTAGACAGTGGTTCATAGGAAATCATTATTGTATTGGTTTTCATGACATTTCATTGGCAACAAACAAATTCCGAAACTATGTCTAAAAAGGATTGGTCTTTTTTTGGCCTCTAACAAAAATATGTACTGCACCACTTTTGATTATTTGGTAATTTTCAAATAAACTTCAAGTCGGTTCTCTCTTTTATCAAAAACCCTAAAGACATTGCATTGTAGTTTATGTCATCCTTCAAAAATACCGTCAATATTACGCTTTTGTATTTTCATAGCATGAAACCCGTTCAAAATGACTATCAGGAATGCCCAAACCCCATAAATGGAACCTACATATACTAAATATCATAGATTTCGCCTAACTTTAAGTGGCAAATTTGCCACTTATGGTTACGGTGGACTGAAGGATTCCCCAATTCGATTTTTCCTCTCTGAATACCTTAAAATGTAATACATATTCCTTGTGTCCGTTCATTATTGAAATGTATTTTTTTAGAATGTCAATTGCAGAATGTCAATTCTCTGAACAGTATTTAATCGTTGTGCGTACATCCCTGTAACCAAAATCTCAAATCATTGCTTAACACATCATCCATATACTTGAGTCAGAACCATGATGCCTTTAGTTAGGTAAAGTATGTACCAGAATCTGTTGAGAATAGTAAGCGAGTGTGGCTGTAGAAACTGACACTTGAAAGTTATCACACACTATCGATATGTTGTGATTTGTTTTATATTCACGTTTCTAATAATGAACAACTTTAAGAAACCATTATTACTGTCATCTCAGATGTTGTGTCTGTGTGCTGTATGAATTTCATCTCTCCTAAGATTTCTGACTCATTGTTTACTGTAAAGTTTACATGTTTCAAAATAACATTTATGTAACTTTATGATGGTTTAGTATATATTTTTTAAAGTTCAAAATTACAACGGAGGAGTATATCGTATCCCAGACAGATATAAACTATCATATACGAGACATTTTATTAGGGCAATACAGGATATCCTAACAAGATGTGAACACGTTTTGTAAAGGTCAAACTGTAACAAACAATTTGTTAATACGAGTGATAGAAAATTCACTCGCAGATATCCCTCTGTCGTTTCATCGCTGTTTTAAATGTTGATTTTTGCATTTTTATTAATGTTTTATAAAGGCAGCTTTAATTTCTATATTAATCGGTGGACCAGAATTTTGAATGTATTCAGAGCATACCAAAAGGTTTTATTGGTTTTTGTATGATTCGTCAACTTTGATCAGTATGTTATTTATATGACCATTTGCTGCCAGTTTTCTTCTTTACCTTTTAATTATCATTATTATTTATTTTTTCATACTTCTTCATCGTCTGATTCAATTGTTGATATGAATTTACCGAAATGTTTTTAATGACAAAGGTGCTAAGATGGTATGGGTTCCTGTTCTTTTCAATGCGTAGAACTGATCAACGTTAGGACGGCGAGCGACGTTCATTTCTTTATTAGATTAAGTTGCATTTGCTTTCTGAACTGGCTCTGCTTATGGAATTATTATGTATGAATTTCATCTCTCCCAAGATTTCTGACTCATTGTTTACTGTAAAGTTTTATGTATGGAACGATAAATCGTATGTCCTTTGCGCGGATTCCTTAAAGATTAATTTTATAAAAAAAAAAAAAAAAAAANAAAAAAAAAAAAAAAAAAAAAAAACACGGTAATAACCATTCTAAATATTGTGTTTGCACTTCGCGTATTTTATAATTTCGTCTTATAAGAGGAACCTTTATTTTTGGTACATCCCGTATTTCGAGTAAAGGGTGCGTCATAACTTATGAGAGATACTTTATGAATGTTTTGTTTTCTGGTTAACAGAGGGCGTTGACAAGCATATCCATTCATCTTTTTCATTCTCTCTTGCCTTTTTTATTTAAACATTAAAGTTAATTTTTCTTGCAATAATGTTTTGTTTCTTGGCAATTTTTTATGTTGAAAGTTCTTGTTTTCTTTTTTTTTTTGTTTCTTTCTTCAATAAAATAGCATGTTATAGATGTATTTAAATATTTTATCTTAAAATCTAAGATTGGAAAGAAAATAAATGAATTTTAATGTAGATAAAAAATGGACAAAACAAAGGTTGTAATCGAATGGATTTTATTTGGTTAAAAATGTTGTTTTGTGTAGGCTTCAATGACACCTCAAAATTATAATCGTTCTCATATTTATTTATTATATTGCATTGATCATTTAATAATTCTTTGCACGTTTCGGATATTTGAAAGATTATGTAATAGAATTTTAAATTCAAACATTTAATCCAGAGATGTTTTAGACTACTGCGGATAACGTGAGATAACTTTGTATGTGTTGGTTATTTATTTCCTTCCTTTCCCAGTATGTCCCCATTCCTTCACTCTCTACTCTTTTTACTTATTCATTCTCTTCTTTTTGTGTTTTGTTCCTTCTTCCTCCAATATTCCTCTATTTTCACTTGTACCTTAATTTTCTTGAATATTATTTTCTTTGTAAATTATTTGAATTAGGTGCTATTAAATCAGGTGGAAAAACACGTCTATTTCCCCAGTCACTCGTTATTTGTTATCTTGTCAACATTAGCATGTATTAAATACATCTTCTTTCTGACATACAAATTCAAATGGTTCCTAATACACAGACATACGGGCGAATTAGATAGATAGATGCTTACATAAAAAAATGAAATAATTTTAATCGGAAGTCGTATGTTCTATTCTTAGTACTCTTAGAAATGTATAATATGCTGCTTTACTCACGCGGAGCTCCAGGGGCTAGGACGGGGGCAAAGAGGCCCATGTGTGTCCGGATTTAAAAATATAAATTATATATGTTTACTTACATATGAATTTCTTCAGTTGTTTACTTTTTTTTATGTGCATATATTTGTGTTTACAATTATACTGGGACTGATCAATTCTTTTTATAACAGAAAGGTTACAAATGATAAATATTTGAAAAACGAACTGAATTTTGTTTTTAACTGATCAATGACCAATATTCTCCCACAGGTGCAATTTATTGATATTATATTTTTAACTCTATCATTACCCCGACAATGTTTGTTCCAATGCTGGTGAACTTTGGCTTTATTGATTAGGTTCAAACAATTGCTGATCTTTGGGCTGTCTGGGGATAAAAGGAATGGCTCTTTGGTTTAAATTAATAACTTTGGTAATTGAGTAAGTCTTGAAGTTCTCAAAACCATTGGAAAAATTTGATTCAACGTATATACATATTTAGTTCACGACCCCCCCCCCTCCCCACAATATTACGTTGATTCACCCTGTATGATAATTTAAATATTTTTGTCATAACATTATTTTTATTTTATTAATAATTTGTGTTTTTATTAATTTCTGTTTGAATGGAGAAGCTGATCATAAGGTCATTCACATTCTGTATCTTTATCATTAATGTTTTTATTTATTATCTTTATTTCGCATTTAAATATATTATAAATTAATAACTCATAATTATATTAAGTAATTCTTAATCTCTACTATTCACACCCACACTCATACTACTGTGTAGGTTCTTGAACTATACGATGATTAGTGAAAATACTTCACATACGAGTAAGGCTACCAGTGCCATAATTTGGACGTAGTCTTTGGTTTCTGGAACGGAGAAATTATGCCAAAAATCAAAATCATATTGTGAAAGAACCTATACCCTTAAAGATTTGATTATTTCGTATCCATTTTGACAAAAGCTCTATTTATACAATCTCGAAAATGAGGATTGAAATATGTTGACAATTGAGTCGAACTAAATGATTCGTTTTGAGGGAAACAACCAATCAATTTTGTAGTGGTGGGTAAATTTTTTTTTGGAACTAATTTTTTTTTGGAGTCGTTGCGCAGTTTATCGTTTACAGCTACTTAGAGAGTTCGATTGCTTTGTATTTTGCGTACCTGAGAAGATTTAAATCGAAATACTCTTCTAGCATTTTTTTGATATTTTTTGGATCAGATTTTTCAAAGGCAAAGACAGAACCAAGAACAGTTTAGATCTTCTCCAATCTAAAAGGTCTATTTTTTTGATAAATAGTTATTCACCCCAAATTAATGTTTGTCTGGTGTTCGTAACTTAGCTGGGGGACCACAGATTAGGGTTCAAGGGTGAATCTCTCTGGTAAAAACAATTTAGATTTTACATTATTTTTGATGTCTTCACTAATTAGTATGTAAATTATGAGTTGTCTCCTATATGTTCTGTTACCCCATTTTGTGGATTTTTAATTGATTTTTGCTCGTTTGATTTATGAATGTAATATATTTTTTATTGTTTTGTTTCAGGTAAGTCACTGTCAGATATTTATAAATATCAAATTTTGATTTAATTTGAACAAAATGGGTAAGTTTTCATATTATCCGAAAAATCGTGTGTGATGCACAAATGGCCATTAGATTCTTGGTTATGTTGAAGAGTTCTGTTGACAATGATTGAGTTCGTATTGTTTGGTAAATAAATAATTTGATGTGAACATACAGAAAAACAAAATCGTATATTTTTTATATAATATCTAAAATAGTTTTACAATAAATTTCATCTTGTTAGTTGGGTGAATTAATAGAGTAACTTCTAATAGATTAATAGACTATCTTTCTTCTTGTTTTAATCTCAGCACGCAACACGCAAGCATCGCTTCATTGAGATTGACTGTCAACACCTTAACAACATCAATGCATTTATTTTGCATTGATTGTCAATATGTCAATACTTGTTTGATTAACAGAATTAATAATAAAAAAATGTGCCAACTTACACATATTTTTTTTTTCTGGCACGGAACACTTGGAGGTTCCCAGGATACCTGTCATGCCGCAAAGAGATAAATCGTTAATTCATTTTATTTTTAAGTTTCGGCTAAAATTATTTTTTCAAGATGTTCGCATGCTAATATATTTTCAATTGAAATAAAACAATAATTTTTCACAATAACCAGTAATAATTATGGTAATTGAATATTTGAATAAAATGACAATTAATTAATTTTGAATTATTAATATAAAAACAATTACTTGTTTCATTCCAATTAACAAAAAAAAACCGTTCCTCTCCCAAAAAACGTTCTTCTTTTTTTAAATTTAATTAAATAATAATATTATAATTAAGGTTCATTAAAATGAAGAGATGGTGTTTGTTTTAATTTATTAGAAAATAATTAAGTCTGGTTTGAAATTAGGTATCGAGTATCGACCTTTTAATAAAAATCGGTTTTTAAAACGAAGGCGGAAAATACTAATTAGGTTCATTGACAGAGGAGGGACAGAGGACGTTATTTGCTTATTCTAATATTAGAATTTGAAATCTTCTTCAACACTGCAAATTTCACCTCGCAATAGATATGAATCAATCAAATACTGAGGACTTTCCCTTGCCGTTGATGCAACCATTGGATTCATTCCATCATGTGGTCCAGGAATTCTATTTTTAAAAGTCGTCTGCTTCTCACTTGTTTATTTTGCCCTCCAATATTTCTTTTTCTCGCTATGTTTAATTAGCAATGTGGGTTCATCTATCATGCTTAAAACTGTTCAATTCGTTATTTTGTCTTCCCACCTGATTTAAAACAAATTTGGTTTCTATTTCCGTCTGTGGTCAATGTTTCTTACAAATCTTCTACCGTTCATAAGCAACCATGATCATCAATTTCATCAAATTGATTGAGCACGTTTGACTTGGCATGCACAGTCGTGTTTTTCTTGATCGACTCTTTCTATTTGTCTTTTGTAAGAGGCAAGTCTTATTTGGTCCAGACTAAATAGTTTCAACTAAATTTTCAAAGACCTCTTCACCACTTTCTTTGATCCATTTCTGTCAAAGCCTAAGTTTATTCATCTTTGGTGGTCCCTTTGAAGATGTCAAAAGAAGAAAAAAAGCTTTAACTAGTACGTTCCTCTCTTCAGGTTGATTGATTAATGGATTCAAAGAACGAGCAATGGTCATTTGACAGACAAACGTTCAGAGGTTCTCAATCTGTTAAGGGACTGATTAAAATTCTAACAAGATTAATAACTTTAGTAGTTTTTTTTTTAAAAAAAAAAGAGAAGTGGATTTCTTCTTTTGGTTTAAAATAAATAGTTCTCTTTTAAAAATTATGTATGTGTTCATTTGAAATGGATTAGGCTTGCCTTGCTTAACATGCCCACGTCTTTATCATTCGTAATTTGGATCGGTAACATTCGATTTTCAATTCAAATTTTGCGACAAACAAACTTTGTCCCTCCAAATTTCCTGTTTAGGCTCTCCTCGCTATGCTTTCGAAAGGCAAATAGAGAATTCGTGTAATATACGAGTCAATATTTCAACTAGGCCTTGCACTTCCTATGCATAGATCTTCCCATCGAGAAAGACGTCTGCACAATGGAACATATCAATGCAACAGCATCATCCTGGGAACGTTAATCTATTGCTGAAATTTAGCTCCCAAAAATTAAATATGTTTTGGTTTAAACTGTTGAATCATTCTCTTTGTGATACCCCAATATGATAAATAGAATCCAGAAGATTTTTTTGAGCGTATATAATGTTGCTTCAAGTTTATGCACACCAAGAGGTGTTAAATCCTCTACGGGTTTACGTTAAGAAGTCTCTCGTATTGTGAGTAGCTTAACGATTATATTGAAATTTAGGTTTAATGTTAAATGCAGCATGATTTATAGGGTTTGAAACATTTCTCCATTATTCTAATTTTAATACCTTACAATTTGAGAAATGTGGGGGCGTCCCCTCAAAATACTTTAAATGTTTAAATTCCACTTGTGGAAGTTTGAAGAAAACTTATCACACCTTACAGAAGAAATAGAAATCTAGGACGTGTATTTATCATCAATGGTGACATCATCTTGCTCGATGATAGCGATATTTATGGGACTATTGTTAATATTTGGCATGCGCCCCACAGCAAATCATAAACATTTTCAACTTCATTTTAGACAATTAGGTTAGGACCACTCGGACTGTACGGATTTCGCCATGTCACACCACCCTCCCCGTTCCAAAAGGAACTTCATGATTGAAGCATTCAAATTTTCCTCCTAGACTTTACGAGTATATTTGTATTTTTGTAAATACAAAGTTGAAACTGATGGGGACATAGATCTATACAATCGTAAAATATCAACATAAATGCCGAGCGCAAGAACACCAAAATACATCAGAATTTTAGCTACTTTACATTATTGGTTAAGCGATAATGTCTAGTTCCAAGTGTTTCAATAAAGATAGGTGGAACTACATCAAATGGTTTTCTGTTTAGTGTTTAAAAGATACTGACTGATGTCTTGTGGGCTTAGATAAGATAAAAAAATGCTCATCAGGACTAATAGACTTTATGAGATTAGGTTATGGGGTTCTAGGAAGTCAGATATTTTCTTATTTTTTACTTGAGTTAAGGGTTCGTTGTTAAATCTATTTAGAGAGTTGCCCTCCGCCCCTTATTTCTTGTCTTGACGTTTAATCTAACCTTGAGAAAGCACCAGATCCCTTTGAAATATCTGTTTGTAGATTATTATTTTTTGTTTGTTCAACAGGTTGTATTGCGTATTATCTATTTGGGCAAGTGGTATTCTTTTGGTTTGAGAAATTTTGTAATATCTTTATCTTTCATCTGCAATTTGTTTTTCCTTAGAGATAGGTTATTTGGTTTAGATTGGTTTTTTGGTTTAAAAGGGACAGATGCTACTCAAATTTGCTCTTAGTACATATACTTATCGTTCCAATTTGTTTTCATTGTACTTCGGTAAACTCAAAATTTTGGTTACCTTTCGGTCTGAGGTATCACATGGAAATGATATAATTGTTTTGTTCTTCAGCAAATTGAACAAACGCATTAATTTTATTTGGTCCTAAAACCTTAATTTTTATGGAAATTTCGTATATTCATCAGTAAACTTTGTAGCAAGTCTACACTTGGCTTTCATCAATGAGGTACCAAATTGTTCGAATATTTGTTAGGGGATTTTTCCATTTTTTTTTCTAATTTATCTGTATTCAGCCCCTTGTTCTTGACTTGCAAATGGTTTTATTTTTCGATTACATCACTGAACCATCTGATTAGGATCATACCTATTGCTTCGGAGAACCTCTTGTCTATGATTTGGTATATTCTATTCCAAAGCATACCCCTTAGTTTCTGAAAGTATACTCATTTCATGTACCTGTTTGGTTTGAGAGTTGTTAAGGTGTTGATGAGTGTAATTATTTTATTCTTCGTTTCTTTGACCTCTCCTTTATATATTTTTTGAAAGTTCCATTAGTTCCTCTTTCATTATTTTATCAGGAGCTTTGTAAAAGATATACTTTGTCCGATGTAGTGAGCTATTGATTTTTAATGGCTTGTTCTTACGGCATTTATCAAGAGCTTTGTAAAAGTTATACTTTGTCCGAAGTAGTGAGCTATTGATTTTTATTGGCTTGTTCTTACGGCATTTATCAGGAGCTTTGTAAAAGTTATACCTCGTCAGAAGTAGTGAGCTATTGATTTTTAATGGCTTGTTCTTACGGAATTTTCCAAGCTAATCACTATCAGTTAAAATCGAACGGTTTTATGTTAAATCAGTTTTCTTTTAAATTTGGAACCAGCAATAAGAAATAAGAATTATAGTAGAACACGTCCTTCATTTTGACTTTTCAGGACTTGGGGTTCTGTCTAATCTGTCCTGTACGAATAAAGTCCTGTCTTTCACAGTGCACTTGTAAATGTATATATTTATTTGTATTATTATTTCGCAAATTTTGGTTCAGGATGTAAATACTCACATAGAGGGAATACCCATCATTCCGGTGTGATTATTTTTTGTAACAACGTGCATGTTATTGGTTTTTCACAAAATTGTTCACCCAAGAGTTTCTTGATAAAGACTTCATTCACAAACAACAGCAAATCTGATCCATATGATCTATCTTGTTGACTACTGTACGATGCTGTCGCTTGTTGCTGTACTGAAATCTAAAGAAACTTGTGCTTTGTCTGTTGCCTCTAATTTAATCTTCATTATTTTCTATGTTGTGTTCCTTATAATAAACACCTCCAAGGAATTTTATGTTTAATTTTTAAGTGCCTCACTACTATTATTATTCTTGGTGTTTTGAAATATCTAATAAGTGTGGAGCAATGTTAATGTTTCCTAAATAATGGGATCATCTTGTTTAGAATCATCCTCATTAGAGAGAAGTTTATCACATGTTTTCTTAGTGGAGAATTAGAGACTTTCGGTTCTAAAACGTTCTGATCAGTTATTTGATAGACTAGTCGACTTTTGTGACTGAGGAACACTCATGGTATTACCCGTATTTTTTGAAATAGAAAAAAAAAGTATGATGCATTTATTAATGACCAAAAATCAGATGATGACCAGATAGCCGGATGTATTATTTCTTTTGTAATACCCAGATTCCACCACGTGAATGCAAACTAACCTTTTATAAATAATTGATTGAATTTTTCGTGACATATTAACACGGTATACATATTCCTTTCTGTATATTATCCTAGTGCATATTTCTTTCTGTATATTATCTTAGTCCATATTCCTTTCTGTATATTATCTTAGTCCATATTCCTTTCTGTATATTATCCTAGTTCATATTCCTTTCTATATATTATCCTAGTCCATATTACTTTCTATATATTATCCTAGTCCATATTCCTTTCTATATATTATCCTAGTCCATATTCCTTTCTGTATATTATCCTAGTGCATATTCCTTTCTGTATATTATCCTAGTCCATATTCCTTTCTGTATATTATCCTAGTCCATATTCCTTTCTGTATATTATCCTAGTCCTTATTCCTTTCTGTATATTATCCTAGTGAATATTCCTTTCTGACTAACGAAGAAATTACTGTTTGTTAGTTCAAACGAACATTTTTCACTACTTAAATAAATTGTAAAACGTAAAGTCAAATGTTCTCGTCATTTTTATTTCTTGTGTTTTATTTTATTATTGTTCTTGCTACCTCTGATCATTTGCTGGTCGGTGTGTTCATTAGTCTGGCGATAGCGATGTTACAACTGTCTCTCGGGTGCATTTTTTAATAATTTATTCTAAAGATAAATAATTAATCATTCTAGAAATTATTTATTACGACAAGATAAGAAACAATATCCAAAAATTTTGAATAACTATGCGCCCGAGACTCGTACATCATGGCGCTTGTTGTGCCAAAATATTTACCTCCGTTCTACAGACCTGAACTGGGTACTCTATTTTCTTTTAATCTCTGTGTCTTGTTATATGAGATATTGGGATATGTTTGCCTCTTTGTTTTGCTGTGCAGTACACACTGTCTTGTTTACATTGATGTACTGTTTTTGTAATCACTAAGTGATTTCATCACATTCGATGGTTAAGTTTTTTACGGATTTTCCAATGCTATACGTTTAGATGGTAAATTAGAATGAGATAATTCTCCTTTGCCATAAATTATCTCTATTGTGTTGCCTTCCTTCTTCGATATATCACATTATGGCTTTCCCCTTCTACATTGCTTCTAGTTCATGGTGTACTAGTTAATTATGACTTAAATTCATTCTAAGCTATTACGTTTTCTGAGAATTTCCCAAAACATTTTTTTCTCATATTAATCTTAAAACGGCCGGTTTGTGTGTTGCAACCACATCTCAATGTAGTCTCACGATGTTCCTCACATCAGCTTGCACCTTTCCGTTATTTTTTTTTTTTTTTTTTTTTTTTTTTTTTTTTTTTTTTNTTTTTTTTTTTTTTTTTTTATACATCCCACAATTTCTAAAATTAAATTATTATATCAATATTTAGGTTATGGATTACTTTTCCCAGATAAAGTTACCAAAATAATATTGCAATACCTACTTTCAAAGAATTGATGGATAGAAGAAAAAGAGCAGTAGTTAAAATTTAAAAAAATCCATGTTTTTTTTATTACTTTTGGGGCCTCGGTTTATAGAAATTGGAACGTGTATTATATCATTTTTTTGAAATGTTTTGTATTTTAAATTATTAAAAAAAAAGAAAAAAAAAATCTGAGTAATTCCTTTCTAAAATATTGTGACAAGAATTTCCTCTTGGAATTTTATTTTTATTTTTTTTGAAATGATGAATCTGGAATTGAAATGTCTGACAATCTGTACAGGATACCAAATCAGTTGTTTTAAACAATTTTGTTATTTTTACAAAACAAAACAAAAAAAATCAAAATGATGACGATTTGAGTTAAAAATAATTATTGGAAATGTTTCCTATGTGGTTTCTATATGGGTTATGTATGGGGGGGTTCTTTGTGGAACTATGCACAGATAGAATGAAACTGTGATTCAGTAGCAGTAATAAACGTACTCATGTCTAATACCGCTCCCCAAAAAAGTGCTAATATTTAATTTTTATTTCTCGTCTGAAACCTAATCCTTTTTATAAAGGGGACAGAATTCTTCTGTGCATAAGCCAAGGGGAAAGATACCTGTTGCCATTAATGGAAGCTGGGCATTAGGTCGTATCAAGTTTAACACTTAATAATAAAATTAACAGTTATTATAATAATAATATGACACATTTACTCCGCTCTTTTGCTTAAGCATGGTTTGGGTTGTCAAATGGAAATAGGTTTGAAGGTCTAAATTCACGCGGCCACGATAATATATATTATGTGGGGTTACCATGTTCGTACATCTGGCTTCTCCATATTTTCCTTATTTTTTCCAACTACTTTTGAGTTCATGGGAATCATTCAATAAACAATCAATGAAAATTTATAGTTTATATTCAATAGTTATTTGATGTTTGATCTTCTTAACAAAATTAGTTGAAAAAGAATTCAAGATTCTTCCTTATGACAATTGATGAATAATTGAATTATCAGATCACAATATACAAAGTATGAATGAAAATAGAAGATAATAGGAAACAAGAGACGGTCCCCTGATCTAGATATCCTATTGTGTCACTCTACCGTGCAGATTTTGTTTCATAAATATGTCATTTTTAGCATGAATTTTGGTAAACGAAATAATAGATATATCTAGATTTTGGTCCCAAGTGGTTATGCCATGACAATAGGATTTTTTGCAAGGTCTGTTCTTGGGGAATTGGTTGCTATAATGGCGAATAGTTCACCTGTAACTCTTTATAATTCGGTTGTCCTAAAGTAACGCTTTGGCGTTCCGGTACTAAATACATAGGACAGTTAGGTTTATGGTCTGCAGGAGGTATTTCCACAATATTCTGGGTGGAACACAACCTCCAGGACTAGTGCGGCATCTGATGAGATATTTCCTTATTATTCCTCTCATTCACCAGTGAAAATTTAAAATCTGCCTATATATGAGAAAGATAAAAGTGGTCTTATTGTTGGTCAAATAAAACACTCCAGGTAACTGAAGGGAGCTATATGGATTGACGGTTTATCGATATAATTTAAAAAGATGTGATTAAAATAATTTATGAGAGCAGTAGTGATTGAAATAGTGTGCAAGGGGAGTACTCGTCATCAGATTCATAATAGGTAATAGGTGGATAGATCGAATGTCCAAGACAGTAGAAACCAAGAAGATGGACATACGCTGAAAGAACTTTGAAAAGAGATTCTCGAGTATCATTCATCTTTGGCAACCTGCATCCTTTACTTTTGGTATCCTTTGAAGAAATCATTGGACCATGAAGGCGATTTAATAACGAAGTCGTTAGCGATGAACAGAACAGAATGGCTTTCTTGATGGGGAACCGAGGAGTTATGATGTGGCGACGTTTTAAGGTACACTTTTTCCTTTCCTCAAATGTTATAGCTACGGCGTTACTATTGAAACGAAAGCACATCAGGTTAGTTCTAAATTGAAATAAAGAGCAACATTGGATAAATATGAAACAATTTGTTCCCATTAATAATATAATAATCGGTGAACATTGAGCACACAAAGAAGTAATCATAATATAAACACCTTCCCCAAATACTTCCACACAAGATACCTTATACAACTTCCCATCCCCTGATTTATTTCTAGGATGTATCCTGTCCTACAATTTCTTTACAAATAGATCAATAGAATATCTTCTATTGTCAGATTATAATGTAGAGCAAATGAGACTACAAAGGCAGAGGGTGAGGGTTGAACTTATTAAATTCGCTTCAAATAGAAGGAAGCATTCTTTGAATATTGTAGATAATATGATCATCAAATTGAAACCCTTTTCTCACACCTTCAGATAATGTAAAATGAAGGAAATAACAAATCACAATATTATTTTCTGGTGGATTATGTTCAAATGTTGTCATTGAGAAAATCCTGCGTTAGTGATCGCTATCAAGGCAGACATGGTATGAATACTTTTTCCTGAAAAATTTAATTATAGAATCAAAAATGTGTATATGTATTTTCTACAGGAGTCCTATTTACCGTTGATTAATCAACGGTGTATTTAGCAATGATTCAAACTTGTAAATTATAATCTGTTTTAAGAATTCTTCGTTGCATTCCATTTATGTAATGATTACATTACAAATGATTTTACTCTTGAAACCCAAATACTTAATGTATATATATCTTTGACTTACAATCAAAAGTGACCGAGAAGAGGCGTATTTTTTGTTTAAAAAATAGTATATTATGAAAGCCTAATAAATTTGAAGTTTGAAATTGAGTAAACTAGATTGTTATCTACTAATCATAGACTGATCCAGTTGTACCTTCATATATCTGAACAGTGTTCTGGAAGACGTTGAGAAGTAAACATCGATGCTATTGTATTGAACAAACAGCCTCTTTTTTTTTGGAGAAGGTATGACCCGAACATACCAGAACATTACCGACAATTTCAGTAGATTAAAAAAACAAAACAAAGTAGTAGGTGCTCATTATATCGTTTATATAAACCAACAGTGGAGGGTCGACATAGGCAATTAAAGTATTATTTTGATTTTTTACGGTATTACCTTAAAATTATATATAGGTACCCAAAATCTTCTAGAAAATCAATTTGAACACATTTGCTTTATAAGCTAAACCACAGAACTACGTTGGTACTTATGTATTAGGTACCTTGTTAGAAGGTTGTGATAATTCCTTGGAGTTCAAGAGATGTGTTATAATCATTATCAGGTGAAATAATCGTATTCAATATGCTGATGATTCTTGATGGTCGTTGATTCCAAAGATTATTTATTGAAAATAATAAACTTAGCCATGTGATTGATAGTAACGCCAAGTTTCGAGTACCAAGTAGAGAGTACATACTCGTACACACCTGATCTCATTAAAATTGGTCAACATTAATAGTAAAAATATACCTACAACTTATGGCTGTGACGTACAGATTTCTGGATTCTATGTACCTTGAAAGGTAAAACATCAAAATTAGTGATGGGATCAAAAGATTTTTTGGTCTATTCCAAACACCATTTACCTATTGAAAACACTACACCAAAATATTACGTATTTTCAAATTGTTTTAACTATTTAGCAATACCTACTTATTACATTTATGTTGGTGATGCAATTGTATTGCACTTAGTGACAACTTGTTTTATTACGATCGGTTTCAAGGAATCTTACTTGTAGCTCAACCTATTCCTCTGTTTTCTTGTATGTACGACGGTATGCTCAACACGTTGAACAAACTGTTATTGATTTGTGAAGATCTTCTATGGATTCTTCTACTCACAGTAGAGTAGATATTAACTTTTTGGATACAGCCCCTTTTTTGATTTTTTTTTAAATGAGTGTAGAACACCTTTTCTCGTTTCACACAGCAATTATCAACTGTCAATTTTGTTTTACTTTCCACATGATCATCTTCATCCAGTCTGTGTTTATTCTTCGTTGGTTATCTCCTTCAATCAGTGTTTTAATTCTTGTCCTCCTCCTCCTCTTCGATTCTCTTTTCCTTTTAGTATTAGTTATGATTTTAAATAGGGTTAACCTTTGTTCTATATGTCTTGTTTTTATCAATATTTTATTATACAGTGTTATAATTATATTGCTTTGATCAAATAAAATATAAAGGGTGTTTGAAATGATTTGACGGTCTTGGTTTACTTTTAAATCCACCATTTTGTTTTTATTTGCTTGTATATTTGTACCGCGTTCATTCTCGAATCACAACAATGAGCAAAGAATATCCTCCTCCGTCTGACTTACAATAATGGATTTGAAATTTTGAGGCGAAATAGCGTAGGTATCCATTGTTATAATATTTTAAGAGGACCTGTAACAACAATTTCCATAAATTATTTAACGGGTACATTCCTACTTTTTTATCCACAAAAAAATGGCCGGCAAGTTCTTGGGCCCTATCGACTCACTCAGGACATCATTGTAGGACTTTTAGAGGCATTTTCTGAATGGTCGTTTAAACTTTTCCTAACCCTTTTGATCGGGAGAAAATGTAAGAATGTGGTGTTTGATTACGTATTTACGCATGGGTCCCTAAAAATTTAAAGAAATTCAATATAACCCTTTAGAGAAAAACACGGGACCTTGTCAATTATTCAAAAATGTATTATGTCAGTGGTCAAAATTTCGCTTACCATACGATGATGCCAATCATTGTAAAAGATTCTGTTTTCAACGTACCTTGTATGAAATATAAATCATATTAAGGATTACTTCTAAAACTCCTCTATTTTTATGTTTTACAATAATTTAAATACGTATCTGTTCTCCAACGTGAACAATATTCTAAAAGTTCATCAGGGTTAAACACTTCTTTCTGTTAATCAAATAGTTTTTTTGTAAAATAATATATCTAAATTATACCTACATAAGTTATTATTAAAATTAATGGTGTGATAAAAGATAACACAGAGAAAACTGTTATACATGCAATAGAAATAATTTAAAAATCACGCACATATTAGAGTCCGTGTTTGGAACCTCCTCCCTCTTCATTTTATTTTTTGGTGGTTGGGAAATAAAGAATAGCCGAAGATCACTTTTTGACCGCAAACTTCAGTCGAAATTCACGCATGCACTCGTGTGAATTTAGTGTTGAGCGTCTTCATTGATCAAGTTTAGCTGATGTAAAACAATTTTGGAAATGGCAGCATGTTTTGAAAATCATTCATCTTTGGTAACCTGCATCTTTTACATCCCTAACTTGTCTAAAGATAGGAAAGTTAGGGCTAAATTGGCAATTATAAATTAGCGATTGATGTGTTACTCGTATGATGGCAATTCTATTGAAAACCTTTCCACAAACAATCAAAGATTTTGTTTAGAATTGGAGTTCCATACATCTGGCTACCGTCAAATAGTATGAATTATGTTTTTAATCTGCGGATTCTGTTCAACGCATACAAAATGATACAAATATTCCTAGGGATACAAAATGATACAAATATTCCAAGGGATATGACGATCCCTATCGAGATAGAAAAAATGTTGAATGACACAACCTATAATTAAGTAGTAGTTTATTTCCAATCTCCAAGGAGATGAAAATTAAAGAAAGCATGCTTGCAAGAAACAATATTTAACACAAATCAGATACCCGATGACCATTTCAAAGCCGTCACACAAACTTATGCTGACAATAGTTAGAGGTAATGGTCTAGTAGCATTGAACACATTATCAAGAACAAATTTTGCATGTGCATATTTAATGTTGAAATCTAGAAAATCATCCGCGTTGACGTTTAAATCTAATAGAATTAGGGGTACCTTGTTTGCTATAATTTTTTCTACAGTACAGTATTGAAATGAATTTAGATACATTCATTTCAATACTAGAAGACTTATTTGTGAAGGACAGTCGTTTCAGGTACTAAGTTTTTTATCCGATAAGTAAGAAGGAAGAGGAGACCCCGACACATCAACAAAAATCAAAATCCATTTGGACAACAACCCAGTATTTCACGGCGGCTTATCTATTTGTGAAACCAACTACTTTCCACTGAATCAGAAGATCCATTTTAAATTCAAAATCCATAGAAAAAACATCACATCACGAGCCGAACATTAGGTCACGTCTGTCTATGGGTGACTGGTTAAGAGCAATCTAGTAAGGAGGTGCTGTATGGTTTCCTCGTTACGAATCAGTGGACCTACAGCCGCATCATGTCACGATTAGTACTTGATCATGACTTCGAATTAAAAGAATTAAATACGGATCTTCTGTGGACTGTCCTTGGTCCTCCATTAGGAGAATATTTCTGTTGGTCAACTGGAACCAACTGATCATTGTAATGAAAGTTCGCTACTTGGCTTCAAACACAATATGCTTGTTGTGGTAACATTCAGTTGTACCAGCTCTTGTACCGCTTGTACGTGTCTGACGAGGTAGTTGGGAAGCAAAATATCAATTCACATCGGATAATGGAAAACTTAAATGCGTTCTTTAATCGAACGATCTAAATTCACTCAAATTACTAACTTGACATCACTGAACACTCCTACAAATTTCGGAAATCTGATTCTCTATTAAATGTTCAAGATTTCATTATTATTTTCCATCATTAATCAATACATTATAATAATTAATCAATAAAAATGAAAATTAATTATCTTTAGAACGAACACATTCTTCTCAATATCTTCTCAATAATTTGAAAATTTAAAATCTTCTTGTTCAGCCCTTTTTCAATAATAAATATCCGGTTCTCATTAGCCAAATAGATGGGTTTAGCTATCTCAAATTCTTCTAATATGTTGATATATTTTATTAGTCACTCTTGTATTTGTTGGTTCATTTGGTACCTAGTCTAAAAAAAGAGCCCGTTGAATAGTCATATAAATGTTGATCATCATTAGGTAGTGGTGTATATCTTCGTTCACAAAATATATTCATAACACATTCCCAAAAAAATTGTTTTGCGTGTACCGGTTAGTTTACAAAAAAATTTAAGTGTTAGTTTACAAAAAAAAATTATGTAAACTAACACTTAACACAAATACCTGAGAGTTATCTCTAAACCAGTTTCCATATATTTGGACAGCCAGAATCCACTTGAGATTAGACTCTCATTTTTTCATTGCTATTTGTTGTTTTTTGTTGTATATTTTAAAAGGTACAAAAGAAGTCACTTCTATTATTCGCATGGTTTTTAATTTATTCAATATGAGATGGCATTGGCACTATACAGATCAATCAATATCCAACATATGATTAATAGATAATTTGTTTTGTTTTAACGTGATTCTATCAAGATTTATGTTTGAAGGATTTTTATTGTTTCAAATTTTCTTCTTTAGATTTTTTCAAAATAGGTATTTTCTAAAGACAAAAATTTAAAAATATTTAAAAAAATAGTGTTGTGTAAGGATTTTTATGAGCGAAATGGATCACTTTTTAAATTATAGTTTGTTTCTTCGAGAATAGTTAGGCAGTTTTTATTCTTTTAGGGAAAAAAGAATAAAAACTGAATAAAAAAAATTACATAAATACTCGTATATAAAATTTATATTCTTTCTAATAAGGTCTAACGGTATGAATGTAAGTTACACATATAAGATACTAGTTTTAGCCATCATGGAGCTACGTTGATTATCAGTCAGTCAGTAAACCAACTGGGCTTTGCGTTTTATAAGTATTTAGATCCCAATAATTTGCGCCTTCGGAACGCCTTCCTATCACAAATGTCGTATCCTACGATATTTTAAGTCATCAGCAATCACGCCTTGCAAAAAATCAACCATCCTTAGTTGGTTCTCTTTAAGTATATAATTATTTCTTCCATTCATTCTTGGAACCTGATGATTGATCCGAGGGGGCTTGGTGGTGCCCGCTTTATAGTTGGGCTAGGTTCAATTGAAATCTCTGTTTGGAATATTCTTTTCTCTCCACTATAATTATCAACTTTTCAACAGATCGTACCCTTCGTTTTGTTCTTGTTTATTGTGTGTTTCTCTTTCAAAATACATTCACCATCACCATGTTACGAGTAGAATGTTTAATGTACAAGTAGTCTGCTCTTTAGTGCGAGCTACTAGAAGAAGAAACTGGGATCATGTACAAATTGCGCCGTATTCAAAATGACTCAACTTTGCATGGACTAGAATAATGAAGTACAGGAATAAATGTGTATTCCTCTAGTATGTTTCTTGTTGCCAAAGAAACATATCATGCGTATAAGGTGTGACGGAGAAAATATCAAATTCGATTTATCAACTTTAAAAGGACCTAGTGTTTTGTAGTAACAATAAAGCCAAATCGAAAGGTGCAAGCCACCCAACGCTTTTAGAGTTGTTTGTGAATATTCGCACTAACTTTAATAAATATTTTTCCCTGGTGCTAAGGAAAAGTGTTAAATATATTTTTTTTCCGGTTCGTTTACTAAATCAAATTAGTTTGACATTATCCACACAGAAAGGCGATGTCTCTACCTCTACTGTAACGTGCTATTATATTCTAACTAGTTCTTTCTGAATATTGTTCCAGTAGTATGATCTTCCAAACCATTACATCCATCCTGAACATGTTTTCAATTACCACCTCACTTGCTTAGTATTATGCATAATGATAATTATTGCTTGCGTTCATGTTTATTTTTGATACACAGTAAATATTAATTACATTAGTCCTGCATAATTAATTAAAATAAACTCAACTTATATCTCAACATACAACGCTTAATTAACAACATCAAGAGAAAGATTATGGCTGTATGCTGTCATGAGGTACCGGTTGATGACTTTAGTAATAAAATTATGATGATGTGTTTATCGTGTGTCTTCCAAATATCCTTATGAGACGGAAAGATGATACCATCATCGTCCTGATGATGATAAACATATGATATCTTAACAGGGAGAGCGCAATGAAGGCTAAATAGTGCCTTTTGTGTACATTACCGCGCGGTACTAGTTCTACAAACTTGTATCGCTTTCATCTGAACATAGCCGAATTCATACAATTTGAAGAAACATAGATCTTGATGCTTCTTACGCCAATAAATTACTTCTTACTATGTTTTTGTGTCTGTTTTACAAGAAAACCTTTCTGCAATCCTCGTTAACTAGTAGAGACGCTAATTTTACAGAAAAACCCTTATTTCTAAAAACTTTAAAAGGCTTATGGAAATAGCGGTTTTCTATTTCTATGGGGAGACGCTAAATACATTTCATATTACCTTCTGGGGCCAGTTTTAGTAAACACCCTATTTCACAAACCTTACAAATTAGTGGAGACGCCAAATTCATTGTACACTCATTACAGAGCGAGTAATTTACGCTAAATACATTTCATATTACCTTCTGGGGCCAGTTTTAGTAAACACCATATTCCTGAAACCTTATAAATTAGTGGAGACGTCAAATTCATTGTATACAACAGAGTTAACTCATTACTAAGAGACTAATTTACGCTAAATACATTTCATATTACGTTCGGGGGACAGTTTTAGTAAACACCATATTCCACAAACTTTATAAATTAGTGAAGACGCCAAATTCATTGTATACAACAGAGTTATCTCATTACTAAGAGACTAATTTAATGTTGTGTGTATGATGTATTGTCGAATGCTTTTTGGTGATGATTTCATTGAAAAAAACTGAAAGCTTCCCTAATCAAAATAATTCTTCAACCGAGATTGAGTAATAACAAAATCTCCATCTCTATCCAATAATCTTTTTTGAAAAAAAAAAAAAAAATCAAGACAACCAAAATCTTGGACCTCATTTTCTGTTCTGAAAAACCACAAAATATATAAGTTTAAAAATAATTCATCGAACAAGAATTTTATGCGGGTATCATATAACATTGTAAAGTAGACTTCGGTTTATCTTCTACCTCAGTCGCAGATAATTCTGAAATCTTTTGAACAATTTACAGGACTTTTATTCTTCTATTAGTTTTGCCCTACTCACTAAATGACTTCTACTTTTAGTGTGACATTACGATTGTCTTTTAGTAAGGCGTTCCATCACAATTTAATTTAAGGACTATCAAAAAACCTTTTCGTCAACTTCATATTAAACTTCTTTTTTTAATTTAGCTTATAGTCTCTTTAACATCTATTGGACATTCAAGACGGGGGTTTCACCCTCCATTCGCTGGAAATTTGCAAACCAGCTACCCACATTGACCTCACCCGGCCCAAACGCCGGAAAAATAGCCAGCATCACGAAAGCGCGAAACCACATGGTACAACTTTGCTGGGCGTTGCTTAACTTCAGTGATCTAACGGGAACTGGTGTATTTAACGTGCCATAGACGCCGGCAACATATTAATCTTGATTCTGAGACATATGTGTGAACAGTTCATAGCCACTCATTTGTCCCAGCACCTCCCTTACGTGGTGCAAGCCGAGTGATATACGCTGTGCCATGGAAATATCATCTAGGGCAGAGGAACAATAAAAAGTAATGACATTGATGATTGGTCCTCTTAGTTTTAGAGGAATTTAAAAACTTTGGTTTAGGGGAAAATAATCATAGTATAGTTTTGGTATACACAGTTTTATAAATTTGATACTTAATTTAAAGAGGCAATCTCAGGTTTTTGTAAATCTCTTATTTGTCCTGAACATATATTATAGCTATTTTATTATGTACACAAAAGACTAAGAAAACCGGTTTAATTTTTCTGGCTTCATTAATAAAGTTTAAGATTACAGAGTTTTAAATTTGAAAATGTATAAGCCTTATTTGATTGGTACTCTTGACTGATACCATAATTTGATGAATGAGGGGAGCTTTAGTTTTATAATCAACAAGATTGATACTGGACACAATGTTATGTGTTCAATAATAAATGAGATTAGTAAAAGTCAACGGAACTAACCTACGATGTCCGTTCTTTTGTCACGGGACTCTATCTCAGGAACGGTAAGATTTGTCCAGTTGAAATGTTCACAGATTTTGCAATATTACAACCTAAAAAGCAATATTACAACCTTAAAAGACCGAAAATCATCGCAACACCATGAGAATTAACCAAAAATTTCAGGAAAAAGGATAAGGAAAGTACAAAAGATTCATCAAAAATAATAAACCAAAACGTATGATTTTTTCAAATTTCCTTCTCGGTTTCTGATGAATCTGGCCGACTACGTTTTTTTTTTCAAATATTCCGTTTTATTCTTTATATTCTCTGTTTATCAAAATAAATTAAACATGGATGTATTTGGTATTGTGAACTGAAAAAAATCACAAGTTATTTAAAATATAATATGAGTTTTTTGTAAAAAAAAAAAAAATTTGTNTTTGTAAAAAAAAAAAAATATTTGTTCAAAATAATAACAACGAACTGTATAACAGCCCCGAGTTATCTAATTATAAATTATGTTTTGTTTTAACAAAAAATATATATTGAAATATTTATCTTTCAAATATATTATTATTATTTATGATGGAGGAGAGTGTTGAAATTTGATTCCAGTTTATTTTGGCAAATCCAGAAGAACAGTTATCCTATTTTTGTGTTGCAATGTTTGGTCCAACAATTTGGCTATAATATGAAAAACAAATGATTAATTGACGACGGTCTTCTGATAGCAAAAGTTTAATCATGCATTATCTGTTATTACCTGTCTTCAAATATTGTGTTCCACTTTCGTTTGTCTCTGATAGATTTTAATCGAAATTCTTTTCTTTTATTTGTGGCTTTGACAATATTATGGAGACATCCTTTTTTTTTATCAATGAATTAAATTTTAAAATTAATAAAAAGGAAGTATTAATAGCACATGACATGCTCAATTGTGCGTAAATATTGAAATACATTTCCTATAGATAAAAGAAATGTTTCTAGGAAACCACAGAAACCCATGACAATGATCTGATCATAATATTGACAAGTGATCCAAATCATATTATTTATTGATCAACTCTTGAAAAACAATAAGCGCATGAGAGAGATGAAGACTACCGTTGGAAAGTGAAGAGCTAATAATGTTTGCTGTCGCGTATTCTTCAAAAAATATTATGGTGACTGAATCCAGGCCAAAAATAATTTCAATTTAGTCAAATTCATGAATTAGTTCATTCTAGAATTTTTAGAGAATTAGTTCCTCCTAGAATTTTTAGAGAATTAGTTCATCCTAGAATTTTTAAATTTAATATGCACTACCCCCTTGGTTTAGTTATATAAAATTTCTTCAGTATATAAATAATCTCTTTGCAGAAAATCATGTAAATAATCGCAATTACTGCGTGAAAGAAAAATATAGACACCGAGAGAACAAACCGGCTTCATTAGGGGACGATTCTCCCTGACGAAATGATATGTAGTGCCGGGGGTTATGAATAAAAAGAAAAAGTGACGATCCTAAGTCCGTTTAAATACAGAAGGTTTGGTGTTAAGAAAGGTTAAGAAGATCTGCTTTAAACCCATGATGATAGGTCATTAGCAAAATACGAGCTTCTTCGCTGTTTCTATGGAAACTGTAAGAAGCAAGCGAGAGATACAATGCCAGGAAAGGTTACAGCTAAAGGGAGTAGGCAAAGATTAAAAGATTGTGTCACGGTAGAATTGAGGTGAGCAAAGCCGATACTAAATAGAATTGGGAAAGAGTAAAGTTAAAGAATTTGTAACATTGATATTAAGACATTGCAAAAAATTTTGAGTTGTTTAAATTCAGTTCCGATAACTCTAATTAATTTCCATTCAAACATCATTAGTAAGATTTTGACTTGAATCTTCAGACTACCCTTAATTTCAGTAGTCAAACTCGTTATAAACTTTGATATATAATTTTGGAGGAAAATTCCAATTAATTTCTACTAAAAGATCTTTTTGTTTGATTTAGGCCTGTACCCCCCCCCCTCCAAACCTCCTGAGATTCAGTTGTATAAAATCTCCCGACCCATAACCTATCTCTTTGCAGAAAATCATGTCAATCCATTACAACAAAGAAGAACGAAAAAACACATATTTGCATTTATAAAATGTTTGTTGTGACATTGCAGAATATTTTAAGTTTTTTATTATTATGTTGCAATAACTCAGATTAATCGAACCATCTCTAAAATGTTACAACATCAGGCACTAAACCAAAATTGTTTGCCACTTTTTTTAAAATCAATTTCTCATGGTATCTAAGAAAATAAATAAATAAGGAACTACTGTAACTCAATTGAATTGCATGACAAATATTGACATTGTATTTCTTCAAAGGGAAATATATGGGGTAATAATAATTGTATTATGGACCGTACGGGGCCTCAACAAAATACTTGAACGAAAATCTTCTTTTTATTTTTTCCCCTCAAAAACATAATTCTTTGTGTCAAAAAGCTGGTCACGTTATTAGATAATAGGCCCGGTTCATATCCCTGTGTAAACATAAATTATAAACAATATTAACCTTTTCTTGAGTTTTTTTGCTTCTTCTTTTTGATTCCTGGTATCATTGTGTTGTGAATCAAACATCTTGTTCGTATTCGATGTAATCTCTTCTTGTATCTGGAAATGTAAAGTTGTGGAATTTAATTATCTGAAGTACTTAGACTTTCGTCATTTTTTAACTTCTTATCCTTAATAGTCCCGTGGTTTACGCACCCATGATCAAAAAGCGTGATCCGTGGTTTTTGAATGCCCGCAGAAGTATATTTTTCTCAGAAGGAATTTTCCGTTTCGCAAGAAGGGGGGTATGCATGTAAATATTTACCTTCAACTTCTATTGAGAAAGAGTCAGGATAGTGCACCCGTCCCCATTGCACGCACCTAAATGTTTCTATGCTATGCTTGTTGCATTATATTGCAGCATGCATGCAGTGTGCATTGTGCAATTCTTTTTTTTTTTTTTTTCATTTAAAATTTTCTATTATACATTCCTCCTAGCATTATTTTGAACCTTTGTAAACAGATTTTAAAAAAAATTCTTTCAACCTTGCACCCCATTACACCTGTCTTGAATTGTATAATTTATAGTTCCTGGAATTTCAACACGTTGGGAACACTTTAATGACAACAAGGATCTGAAAAGACTTTTGGGGGATCAGGCTATTCCACTTTTCAGGGTTCAATATTGTGTAATGGGCGGACCGGAAATCTATATAATTCTTATAGCTGTTTTTTTTTTTTTTTTTTTTTTTTTTTTTTTTTTTTTTTTTTTTTTTTTTNATTCATTTATCCTCACTACGCTAAACGTACTTTGAAACAACGTATGGTTTTTTGAAGCGGTCTCCCGTTCGAGCTCTGACTCAGCCCGATGTTGACGGGTTGCATTTTTTCTAATTCTTCAGTGAAGAACGTACATTTAGATAATATTTCTGAGATTGACTGTCAAATCAAATGTGTAATTATATTAAAAATCATTGAATTATAATGAAATAATTACATCACATCAAAAATAAGATAATTCTAATTCAAAACTTATATCTTCTTTTATTTCATTATTATTTTTATTACAAAATGTGCCAAGTCATTGGTCATGATTATAAATGAACGGACACCCTAACCTATCTGGGCTCACTTATCATTTCTAACTTTGGAATGTTAAGTGAAGCCATTTAACAACAGGTAGCTTTTAGAAAGGATTTTCATTTTTACAAAAATATGATTTAGTCTTTTAAGTTGGGCTTCTGTCAGTCATATTCAATGGTTCTCGCAGACAACTGCATACTTACTTATCTTATTGCATAGAACACGGAGATTCTGCATTTGCTGACTCCCGTATTTTTTTTTTTTTTCATCATATTTATGCAAAGATCTGTTGTTCTATACAATAATAATACCAAGTAATGCCATTTTCTGCGGCACCCTGCTTAGAGGTAGGATTTTATTTTTATATACAGAAAAAATATTCATATTCGTAGAGGGGGGGGGGATTCCTTATGAAAAGTTGGCAATGTTTTTAATCAATTTTCATATTAAACATATTTTTCTTTTTTTTTCTTCAGGTAAGTTCCTCAATAAGATTTCAAAAAATATGACAATTCGTTTTGCAATTTTAAGGTAACGTTTTATCATGTAATTTCTAAATTTGGCTGGTCTTCGGAATCAAACCCGGAAGGTTTTTGGATTTCATTAATCTGCCCTGTTTCCTTTGTATTGTAAATAGCTTTTGGATGTTGCTCAGTTGACATATTCGTAATCTGGAGGTTGGCTTTTCGAATCTCTGTGTGGACATAAAATTTAACATTAAGATGGAGGGGGGGTACTTTGTGACAAGCATTAGCTTAACACAATTCCTTCCAATTAGTAATTCTATGAACTGTAGATCTCACTTGATTAAAATGACCAACATGAGGTAGCGGTTGCTGAAAAGGCCCAAAATTGAACACAAAAAGTTTCCATACTAATTAATCTAAATGGGTCTTTCGAGAATTATCGCGGAAGTCTATAAAGAAAATAGTGGTGTTAAAAACAAGATCTCACTTCTTTTAATAAAAAACCGTTTTTTTTAAATACTTTTATTAAAATTGTTTACAATGGACCTGATGATTTTTTATATAATCTGATTAATTAAATGATAAGATTTTAATTAATTTGATAGAAAGAAAATATATTTTAGGCTAAATATTTATTTTAATAAACATATTTTTTTCATAAATCACTTTTCAAACCCATCAAAATCATGGTTTATAAAATCAACCAATCTTGTATCTATTTAATTTAGAAAGTTGGTAGATGGGGTGAGAGGGGTCCTTCCAGAAATTAAAGGTCATTTCCCCCGAAAAAATATTATCCCTCAGATTACCTGTCAGTGTAATTGGGGTCTATTTTCAAAGGTTATGTTCTTTTTTTCTTTTTATTTTGGCTTAACGTCTCTTTAACATCTATTGGTCATTCAAGACGGGGGTTTTACCCTCCATTCGCTGGAAACTTGCAAACCAGCTACCCACATTGACCTCACCCAGCCTGGGTTGGGCCGGAAAAAGCCAACGATACGTGGTGTTCCCAAGCAATCACCCATCCAAGTTCTGACCACGCCCGGACGTTGCTTAACTTCAGTGATCTGACGGGAACTGGTGTATTCAACGTGGTATGATCGTTGGCTATCAAAGGTTATGTAATGGTTATTTTAGAAAGTCGTGCAAATATTTACCCGATTTAGTTTTTCTTAATGAAATCATTGACAAAAATTAAAAACTACTGTTCTTTTTACCATGTTCTCCTGTTGACGTTTAAAGGTCACCCTGTATTTTCCCTTTATTTTTTCAATGTTATAAAGAACTTTAAAAAGTCAAGTGGTTGGATGGGGATATATTTTTCACTATTCATCATTATATTTTTTTTTATTTTTAATAATCATAATAATTTTCTTTCAATAGAAATCAACCAAAAAGAAGAGTGGATAGGGGACGTTTTATACAAATATACAGGGGCTAACAAATAGTGGGATGTAATAAAAGAAATAAAGGAAAATATATTATCAACATAGGCATTTGCATAGGTTCGAAAATGTATCCTCCCCAACTCAGTACTTTGCATAAGTTCAAAAAAGTATCATTTCTTTCCTAAAACACTAAAAAGTTCGGCAGTCCTCCCGGTCTAGTGGGTATCAGCAACCCGTGTCGTCGTCAGCAGCGTAAAAATATTTGGTTTGGTAGAATATTGCTGTCATATACACAACAAGTATGAAGAGATTGTTGACCCCTACCACAAAGAAACTCTACATTTTATGAAAGGTCTGTCAATTAGGTTTCCGGAAAACCTTTTCAACTCCGGCCATGGTGCATCTGTACAAGACTGCGTCGTACCATATTTGTTTTCTATATTTCTAATTCGGCGAATCACGAATTTCTAGTTATTCGAGTTACAAAGACTTCTGGGGAGCAGACTTCTTTTTATTTTTTCGTACCTATGTTTATAATTTATTTTCCTATTTGCATATTTAGTCTGAAGATGATATGTGTTCTCTTTTTTCCTTTTCAATTTTGGTTTCACCCTGTATACGGGTACGAGGGGGATGAATGAATTCAACATATTATGATTGCTCTGGGATGAGGTACACTGTAATCACATACTTCGTGGTCTGTGATTATGAAAATGAATTAATAACAGAGTTCAGTTTTTTGAAAAGTCTTCGTAATATAGAAATGGAAATGCAAAGGGGGTGAGGCGAGGGGGGCATTCATTAATAAAATAAATACACTTGAAGGAGAAAATGGAAGAGTTTCCTTATATGATTAAAAAAGATCTACATAGCAATTTCATTTGTGTGATAAAAAAGATCTAGATAGCAATTTCATTTGTGTGACAAGTGATTATTTGAACAAGATAGGTAAACTTATCTAGAACATGCTTTCTACTGAAAGAAGAATTGGTAAACATGTAGAAATCCTCTATTTTATCAATTGAATTTACTATAATCAATTGACCATCCTCATAAGCACAATTGGTACAGTGACAGATTCATAATCTGGAGTTATAAGCACAGACAAAAAATAGCAATACCATGAGGAAGTGAATTGTGATAAGCATAATTAGCCGAACTCAATTGCATTCCTTTTATAATCTTCCGAAAGACAAAAATAATCTTAGGTATAGTCTTGATGGGCTTAGGACATGTTTTTTTGTTTTCTGAGGAATTATATCTCATGTTTCAGTAGTGATCACACACTATTGTTGAAGTCTTGATTAAATTTTTAGTATGTCCTGGAAATTTTATTTGCCAGGAAAACTTGGAAATATCATGGAACTGGAAAATTAACGTGGCAACGAATCCTGCATAATATAATTTACGATTTTCAATACTTGAAGCTATTTGAAACATTACTGAAAGCTGCGTGTGCATTTTTCTTCTTCTTTTTATTTTTTTTCTTCAAAATTGTTATGAGGTTTATTTTGATTTTTGTAAAGTTGTTTGTACATGATGGCGCTTGACACGTTTTTCTCAATATGTGGTCGGTTCATGCAAGAACTCATTTAATTTATTCTAATATATGTTCAGACCTGCTGCTGTTAGTGCCACAGAGTTCCGTGCTGATGTGACAGTTTCATGTCAAACAAATGCTTTCGTTTTGGGTTTCCCTATTTTTGTTTTATTTTGTTGCTTCTTTGTTTTTATGAATTATGTCTTCTCTTTTTGAATTTATTTATTCGAATTTTCTTCCTTATTTTTATTTATTTGTATAAGGTCCCATGAGGAATGTATCTCTGTGCATTCATTATAAAATGTTGCCAATTTTTTCCCTTTCTCATTGCTAGCAAGCCTCATGCAGCCCCTTTAAGGTCTATAATTTCAATAACTAAAACTCCTCTAACGTCTATTAATGTGCATCCTGACTTTTCCCGATACGTGTAGTTCACCATCAGTGTTCAATAGTTCAGTGAACTGTATACTTCAATCAGTTAAAATGTTCACTGGGTAGCCCAATACTATTTTTTTAAAAAAACATACCAAAAACAAATGAAATGAAAAACTGTATGCGAATGTTGACTAATCACGCTCGCGTCGCACGCATCTGAGGGTAATAATAAGAATATGCCATATTTCCATTAACTAATTTTAAGAAGTATGAAGGTAAAAGTTGTTTTGCTCACTGTGTAATGACGAGTTTTCCATATAAGTTATGTTGCTATGCAGTCTATGCACTGTGCAGCTTTTTGAATACCCGTTTATCTTGGAAATATAGCATTAACTTTTTTGTTCATATTATGGTAAGATTGATAAATAATTGAACGAAAGAAAAAAATATGGCATTAACTCACGTCATATCATTTCATACCAAATCAGATCCAAAAAATAAAGTTCAACTATTTTACAAAATATGATTGTTAAATCAATCTAAAAACTGAGAAAAAAATAATTCTAAGTTGTTGATTTTTTTCTTCTTTTTTTAGAAAAAAAATCGTTAATTATTTCTTAAATTGAAAGCAGTGGACATTCTCAAGTTCTCCATAGTTGTCTGTGATTATCTAAGATCTGTAGAGACATATAAAGAATAGATAGATCTCAATTGAAACTTGCATACAAAAAATGCATTTTTTCTGAAATAATTGTTATACATATACTTATATAAATGATTTAATGACAACATAATAATGCAATGCTATCAATCATCTGTAAGTTGACAAACTGCATTTTTTTCTGTTCTCTACACAGACTTGTCTCTCAACCATAAAGCTGAAGATTTTAGTAGACAGAGTAATGGACAATGGAAAACACATTAAAAACAATGAATTAAAACACTAAAAGTAATGGAATTCCTCTAAAAGTCACCACTGAACTAGCTTTAGTAGCTTCTCTTAATATACAAAATATATTTGAATTATTTGTGATTTTGGGAGAAAGAAATTGATATGGACCATGTGTAATAGGAACTTTGATATAAAAAAAAAATTGTTATAGTTTATTGTCTCATTATAAAAGATGAACTTGGCGTCTCCACTAATTCTAAAAGATCTTATCAAAGTGGCGAGCTTCAGTAATACTAATTTCCGGCTTTGTGGGGATACAGAAGAATCAGTTTGTCTTTATTAATTTTAGATTGGTACATAAGCCGCTCAATAAAAACAGAAGTCCTTCAAAAATCAAACTATGTATATTCTACATAAAAGTGGAATGTGGTGTTTTTTAAAATTGCACACTAAGTATTATGGGTACTTTTTTCACGTTAGGTAAACCAATGCTCCTATATGTTATATTATGTCTTCATTGTAATCAGCTGTTAAGGTGGGGAGATCTCTGGTCAGGCACTTTATATTGAAATTTCCATGGTAATAAAAGTAAATTATGAAATGATAACAAATTAGTATCAACACAACATAATCTTGACAGAGCCAATAGTAAAAAAAATGTTTTTGTTTTTCTTATATTCAAAACAATTTAAAAAGAAAAAGATAAAACAATTTTTTTTTTGTTTTTGAATGAAGTTGAAGTGTGCTTTACTTGAAGGTAGGTTACCTCAAAAAAAGAACTTCACTCAAGTTGTTAAAAGAAGATCGAGAGAAAGAATTAAATAAGAAAAGACAAAGAAGATCATGGCGGAGAGAGGCGAAACCATAAAAAACATACTTGAGAAAGTAAACTTTCATCAAACAGTTTGTTTTGAAAAAAAAATATTTTGATTTTCTTTTAAATAAAAGGATTGAAAATGTTGAAATTAAATCACTTTTCATCATGAGAGAATTTGCTTGGATATTAATTTGCTTTTCCATGTACCCACTTATTTCACCAACCATTTGCCGTGTTCAGTCTCATGAGCTTTGTTTGTAGCATTTTGACCTATTTTGAAATGAACTTACTTCTATTTAAGTTGATGCTCATCATTATATCACCAAATTCTATATTATTTCTTTAATTCGACCCAACAGCCTCCTGGTTACGAATCCATCACTCTTACCAACTGTGGTTGTTATTTTTACTAATTTTATAGATATATGAATTGTGCGCTATGACATTTGCTTGTATTCCAACCAGCAGCCTTCTAGTAACGAATCCATCACTTCGTCTACTAAGGCTGTTGAACCGCACAAATATATTTGTGGACTGCTGAGCTCTATTAATGTAGAAATTGTAGTTTCCTGAGCTAATTTTATGAACCTAATAAGCGACCATATCAAATAAACGACAACAGAAAAAATCATGTATTTAAAACTAGAAGTTTACTTCGTCTGCTATTTTAACTCTGTGTTTAAAGCTCCCAATAGAACACAAAGTTGTTCAAATCTTCAATGATTGTTGAGACAATGCGAAGATGGTCTAGGTTTATATTAACTCATAAAATATGTATTTCTAATGAGTCATAGAGCTTGTGTGCGAGTATTCCTTACTTGAGAACATCATCCATACATAAGTTGGGTCTTGTAAAAGACAGCACTCATACTCATAGAGTAGAGAATATGTAATTTCATGGCACATTAGTGTGACGAATTTATCTCATTTGAAAACTATAGTGAAATGATAATAATATAATACGAGAGGCCACTAACTCCTTCTAGCCAATAGGAGTAGGTTTATAGGGTGAAAGACTTGTCTTGTGTGCTTTCTATTCTGTGGACGTACTAACTTATATTTGCTTAGCACATATGCGACAGTCCCAAAACTTTCGGATCATCGTTTAGTTCTTTTTGAAAAAAATGTTGAAAATTTTACTTCATCATCGTGTATCGTGAAGGTATCCAGATGTATGAGACTGCACTTCCACCATCTCTTTTTTCTGCTTTTATTTTTTTTTAATTGTCATCATATATCTGTTCTTGGAGGCTAATAATTGACATATGTCTTGAAGATCCATGTGAACATTGCAATATAATGACGTCTTTGATAATTTGTTCAGGTACATAATGCAAACTTGTGTTAAAGACGATTCTGTTCTGTCACCTTAACATGGTAGTCTCATACACAGAAGAACTAAAAAAAGACTTTCTTAATAATATTTTTAATTTGAAACTTTGTTGGATGGTATATTCGTGTGTATTTTTTTACGGAGTAACAGATCGAATTGATTTTTTGAACAGGGATAGTTTATGAGCCTTACAGTGACGCAGGTTGACTACCACGTAGAAAGACAATGCCTCTAAGGCGACGTTCATTTGTGTGTATCCATATCATTGAGATATACATGATTTTAATCATCTCACTTTTTATTTGAACTTTTGAGAAATATTTATTGTATCTCTCAAAATTATTGAATGTAGTTATTTTTGAATGTTTTCAAAATTTGCAATCAATAATTACCGAATTATAGTAAGAACACTGACGTGAGTCAAATGGTCAGTGGATTTACCTGATACTATTGATTGATAACAGCCTAGTCCAGGTACTCTTCATACTATTTATTACACTATAACACACAATATAACTAGAAGTTATCAGATCACATCACTCCATGTGAACTCTATACACAATAATCGAGTTTAAATAGATCTATTGTATTTTTTCACTCAGAGAAAATTTTGGTTTAGAAAGAAAGTCACACTGGATAAATAAATATAAGTGGACAAAAGAGAGAAAAACCAGATATTTAATTCAGTGTTCTTTTTTCAATGTGTCCGAAAACTTTTTGCCTTGCTTATATACCTACATCGGAAATCTTTCAAATACTCGTATTTCCTTTTTCTAGGTTCATTAGAGGTTCCTAGACATACATATAAACTATTTCTATGCATATAAATTATTTCTATGCAAAAAAATCACGTCAACCTATTGATGTGTGAAAGAAAGACTAATCAACAAATCACATTTATAATATAAATATAAGTAGTATATAATAATTTTGTAATACATAAGTTACTATAATTTTGATTTATTTTGAAACTTTTTGTTCTACCAAAAAAGAATCGTCTACTTGTTTGTTCGGCTTTGAGTTCGTCATTTTCTCTTTAGTCCTCCTTCTAACTAAGAACAGTTTTGATGTGTCATTTGTTATTATTTGGTCTACGAGAACATTACCAATCACATCAACAATGTTTGTCAATGTTGTTACCAGTGCAACGTGCTTTTTATTAGGTTTCTAATTAGAACAAATAATTTGATATGTCATTTATTATTTCTTCAACCTCATGGTCTAGACTTTTCATCAGTCCTGCCAGACAGTTTGACTCGATCGTATTATTGTTTTGCAATACAATCATAATGATTAAATTATTTGTTTGTGCCTCTGATAAGAGAATATTAAGTGTTCGTGTATAAGGGGGCGATCCAGAGACTAGTAATACTGTTCAAACAGATACGACGCTCAACCGGGTTGTCATGTCGTATCTAGACATGAACTCAAGGGTTGTGAGTTTGAAGAGTTCAAGTAGATTTACAGTTTTATTAACGAAATATTCACGAACGACCTGGTAAGAAGTTGCGATTTGAGACGTTACGATGCCCCAACTATTGGATTTTTTACATGATTTAGGTTTCTTTTATCATACTCGATTATAACCCGGTCTGGAACGTTGGATGGATTTGACACTTTTAATGGAAGAACTTCTTCTGAATGCTTGCCTTCGTTCAGACGTCCGGAGGACCATACTTCATGAAAATTTGAAAATTTTCAACTAAAAATTACACTTTGCTCCTTAAAGATGTCTGCATAGAATGGCACTTGGTACATTATTTTAAGTTGGTACCTAGTTCTTTTTTAATCTTTTGAAACTATCCTTGGCAACCTCTAGTTGTCTATTTTTGAACATTAGATCCCTAGTTTTTTATAGTATCATGAGCCATTGATCCACTGACATCTTGTACCTGCGTATTCATTTTTCTGGTCTCTTCTTTGGTCTTATTTTTTTTCTTCAGCACAACTGCTATATGTGGAGTCAAATCTGTCACTAAAATGTTTCCCCATTATTTAAATTTATAAGAAGATTGGTATCCATTTCTCTATAAATATGGAAAATAACCATATGCCCGCATGCCTCTATTGAACACTATTGTCATTCGACAAGTATCTAGACCTTATCATTTTTTTTTTTTTTTTTTTTTTTTTTAGATAAAACCATCTCAGATAAACCAACAGAGGTGTGTGGCGTGGCAATGTGTTGGCTGCCTTATCAAAATTAATATTTTTAATGTCAATAACATCATTGTTGTGTTTGTTTTTGTCTTCTATAGTTTTTATTGTTTGTTTGATTTGAAACAAATTAATGGTTTCATTACAAAAACGGACCAAAGTTGGGTTACTAAATCTTGACGTGAATAGGGAATCCCTTGAAATGATGTGAGAGTTGTTAAACCACACGACACTTCTGATTGAAATTTTCATATTATAAGGATGATTTTCTTCTTTTGACTTCATCAGTCACAGAGCTGAATCTTCCCAGAAGCTGTTAATTATTACTCATTCCTTTAACACCATCACCTGCCCCCTTGTGTTTTTTGTCTCATTATCATATCTCATTAGTAAAAATTAGTCATGAAAAAGGGGGTTGTTAGGACAAACAAGTCTATTCTTGAATCAGCCGCGCATTCTAATTGCTAAGTAACATAAATTGCTACCAATTCAGATATGAAAAAAAAAATTGCAATATTATGCAAACGTGTTAATTATTTCTCTTTTGAAATGAAAAGAGTAAAGGAAAATGTGAAAATTTTAAATGAACGTTAGTCGCTTGACAATGTACTAACGAAGGCGCCTTCCAACTCTTGTTCAAAACACTTACCACATCCTGGCTTACCTACTTCTATATGCTGATTGATCCTTTTCCAATTATATTGTTTGTCCAGAACGTTTTCAAAATTTCCAAAATCTTCGGATATTACAATTTCTTATTTTGATGTGTTACGGGGTGTACTCAGCCCCGTGTGAACAATTGAGATATTCCAAGTTTGGGAAATGAAAAGTCCTGTGATGAGCACTTGAAAATTGTGAAAAGCGGATGTGAGTAACAAAGAAATCATAGTCGCACTGACATTAAGCTACACTTTCCTTAATTAAATCTACTGTATTGTATGATCAATTTGGATAACTGGGGCACGATTTTATATAAAGTGACAAAAAGTTTTTTTGAAAGTTCTTCAGGATATGTCAACATAAACTTCTCAACTAAAGAAAGTTGAGAAGTTCGAAAAGTGCAGATCTAATTTGTATAAAACAATTTTCAACTTTGAATTTTAAGAATCGACCACAATGGTTTTCAACCACATTCTCTCAAAATGTGATGTTTTACGTTTCAAACGTTTTGTCGAAATTCGTTACATTTGTCGCATGTACTGATTTTGTGTCTAGTGGGTCCTCAAAGATAGTAACAGTCATTTTCAAGGTTTCTGTACTAGAAAAACAGGAAAAAACAAAAAATATCCACGTGTTATGCAAAACAGAAGAAAATCCAAGCGAGTTGAAATGAACATGCAGTGTTAAAGTTTTTTTTTTTAAACAAAATAAGCGTGCAAAAAAAATAAAAATGTGGTTTCAAGTATTTATTAAAATGAATAATTTTCTTAATTAAATTTTAATAAGCGACCTTTTCACCCAATGTTGTTATTTTCATTTTGTTTTCAAAAAGGCTGTAATTAAATACTAATTTAAGCAATTATTTTTTTTCAAAAAGAATATAAAGTTAACATGCTTCAAATATTATTTGGAGTCTCGAGAATTTTGGGTGACAAAAATTGAAGTTGGGGGACCAATAAAATATATGAAATTAAAAAGACTTTTAGCAATAAGAGGGATACTTAAGCAAAAGCTCAAGGAAAATTCCTCATCAAAAGTACTCCTTAGATCCGAAAGCATATCAATTTAAATACAAATCCATTTGAATTTAAAGTAAAGAAATGTTTATTAATTATGATATCCTGATATGTAATGTGAAGTGTATTCTAAATAGTACAGCTCCTTTAACTCAACTGATGCGTTGTTTTTGAGCATTTAGAAATGAACCACAGCGTCTAATAAAAGTTGAATACACCAGTGTCCGTTAGACAACGTCCAGCGAGGTTTTACCAAGTGGATGTCCACAAAGGTTCGCGCCTTCGTGATGGTCAATGTGGGTAGCTGGTTTGTAAGTTTCCACTGAATGGAGGGTAAACGCCCCGTCTCGAATGACCAATAGATGTTAAAAAGAGAATCGACTTATAATACAATTCAAATGCATAATAGTTTAATAGTCAAAGTAGATTTTCAGGCATTTCCATGCGTATTGGTGAAAGTAACTAATACTATATAATATTTTCAATCCATACTAATATATAAATGCGAAAGTAACTCTGTCTGTCTGTCTGTATGTATGTATGTTACGCTTTCACGCTTAAACTACTGAACCGATTTTGATGAAATTTGGTATGGAGATAGACTAAACTTTAGGAAAGGACATAGGCTACTTTTTATCGCGAAAAAAAGGGGCTTGGAACTATAAACGGCCATGCCTCTAAGGCGCCAAGCGAAGCGGGCGTATTCTGCTAGTATTATAATATTTTTATCTGATTGAGTGGTATCATCGTATTTCACTTGTGTTCTTCACGATGATGGCCATGATTGGTCATTTATAAGGTACAAACATTTTATCCAATGATTTTACGTCTTTTCTTAAAACCACGAACTTCTCTACAATAGATGGACCCTACCCTTAAGCGAGCAATAATTAATGATATTAGTTAGAATATAATTCGACGTATTTATAAGGAGATATAGCAGTCATTTTTCCCTTTCAATTTTGTTGTACAACTCCCAGCGTCATTAATAATCCTGTTTATCGCATATTGAACTGTATTATAACAAATGGAGGAACTCTCACCATCCTAAAGGAAATTAGGTTAGGAATTTCCATACACTCGTAGTTGGGAAAAAAACAAGTGCAGTAAAAAAGGGCTAAGAATGGAGAGTAAAAAAACACGGCGAAGATAAAGAGTGGGGGGATTTAGCTGATTAGTTGAGCTTTTTTTCTCTCTCAAAGGAAGCAATTAATACCCCCTCTACTTTATTTTTTAAATTAAATTCCCTTTGGGTTCCTTCTTCTCTTCTGTACGCCTTTTTTGCGTTACATCATAACGAACGATGCATATTCTATTTTTTTGTGTGCTTCATTATTCTACACTTTTTTACTTTTTTGAAATTAGAAAACTTTTTGGTGTATACTAATTTTGCATTCTGATAATCCTGTACTTTGGTGGCATCATTTATTCAATGTTAATCATCTGAAATTGAACGAACGTCTTATTATCAAAAAATTTAGGATCTAATTTTAATGAAAGACTTTTTTAAAATTAATACTTTAAGAACAGAAAAACCGAATAATAACTAGGTCCCGATGAAAATGAAAAAAAGAAAATAATTTTATTTTACGTTCACTTTGTAAAGCAGAAGTTCTCGCTTTATTCAAAGTGTCTCTTAAGAATTAATATTTTTTTTCAGACTCGAAACCTTTTCAGGTCATTACTCCAAAAACAATTCAAGAATGAGAGAAAAGGATTTTTTAGAGATCTGATATGAACGGATATTTATTTATTGAAAATCCTTTTTCAACATCCATCGGAATGTATCAATTTCCAATTTCTAAAAAAAAAAAAGATTTTGACGATGTTAATTGTGATTTTTGTCGAATTTCTTCGTTTGGCCCAATAAGTCTTTGGACCGTAATGGATTGAATCCACTCATTTCGTTCTCTTTACCTCTCTGCGTTATTAGACACTTTATGTTTTTACCTCAGTCAAAGATTCATTATACCAGAAAGAAATATAATTTCCATGTTGGGAACTTCTGTTCTATACCTACTTAAGAGCTTTTCTATTGAACCAGAAGAGAGTATGCCTTTTTTATAAATATAAAGTAAAAAAAAATGTCGTTCAATCTAGGCGGAATAAAAAGAAATACTTGATATACATTTTTGCTAGAAATCAACGCAGAAAGACGCTGAGCTTTCACTTGGGTGACTCATTAAAATACAATTCGAGTCATACTCCTACATTCAAAAATCCGAATCAAATTGTATTTTTCTTTTCTTTTTTTTCATTCAAATTTCAAGTTAAAACGAATCAAATGGAGCGAGGAATTCTCAATTTATTTTTTCCCGAGTTGCCATTTTTCCCTTTTCGATAAAACTTTCATTTTCTTTTTCATGTAAAAGAAATCAAACTGAGGTATTCAAGAATGTGGTATAGGCATTTTCTATATTTGTGTGTCCGTCTGTCCGAGAAAGAAATTGGATATGGCGTCGATAGATTCAAATTGATTCTATCGACGCCATATCCAAGTCATCCTATGCCCACAGTCTCCACCAACATACAATAGAACACATTAAGTGCCCTTATTGTATTTGACTTCAATCCCTTTTTAGACATTTTCTGGGCTCCAACTTTGACTTGAAAATAAAAATATTTTACACATACGAACAAGTACTCAAATACTCCCCGTAAAAAGCTAACTTGATTTTTTTTTTCAAATCCCTGAAAAATATTGATTCCCCCTTCAGCAAAAAATAATGTATGTAGATTATGTAGAATTTATATAGGAATCAACAAACAACCCCTCCTCGCACGCCCACCGTAACGTCTTCTTCAAAATGGGGAAACAAAATTTTTAGGATGAGAAAAATGTCGGATAAAAAAAGAAGAAGGGGATGAAAATTGTGAGGGAGAGATGTTGGGCCACAGCTTTAGCAGGAGAGCCTTTCTGCATAAATTTAAAAAGACGATTGTTCAATTTCCCATGTTCTTTTTGGATAATGTTTGTTTTATTTATTTAGAAACAAAATGGCAGTGTGAAAAATCATAAAATAAAATTTTGTTTACCCTTTTTGTAAAAGCGTATAATTTATCAACTTGTTTTTCTGTTTTCTCAAATGCTTCTGTTCGCCCAAGGAGATGAAAATGACTATACGTATCTTTACACTCCCATTCTCAATCGATTTGACAACAACAACATCGTTGTTGTGTCACCTTAAATATTTAAAGCTATAATTACTTTGTCACAATGCACTTCCTTGTGTCTTTTCTTAGATTCGAACCATCAGTCTACTGGTTAGAAATCCGTCTTTCTTACCAACTAATCCACTACGACTATCAAATACTATATTATGATCTATTTTCCCAGTGAAAGTCAGAAAATCTAACTGATGTTTAAATTTTAAGCTTTTCTCAAGTGCCTTAATGAATTGACTTCTAACATATCCATAAAAATACTCAGGGGTAAGAGTTTATCGTTATGGAGGTCTTTTCACGTTGGGGTTTGTTTGTACCCAAAGGCTAAATCTAAAAACGATTTGTTTTTCGCATGTCAACTCTTGGCATGCTGGGGTAGATGTAGAATTTCAGCAGAATGTTTGATTTGCATTGGAATGAGTTGAAGAATTTTCCGGTACATACATAGCTTGTATAACAAGTATGTAATCTATTTGTCGGGGATACACAGAACTCCCACCGTTCTTGATGTGGGGGAAAGGGGTTTGAAAGCTAAAAGGGACCATCATAATGTCATTTTTTTTTGAAACGAGGGACTAAAGGAAATTTCTATGTTAATATATTGTTAGCCCATTTTTATAAAGAATACTTAATGTGGGGACAATACGAAAGGGAAAAATTTGAAGCAGCAGATATGTGGATGACATTCGAGCTGCAGTTGTAGAGGAAGATCAAACAGACTGACTGCTTACTCCGGGTGGAAAGCTGAAGGAATGGACGTTGAAGTTATGAATGCAAAAAGATATCTACTGAACACCATCATGAATATTGGCATAATGGTTTCATGGAGAGGGTACATTTTTAGGAAAGATTTCTCCAGGCCAGTCATGAAAATTCACCTTAAATGAATGTTGGTATATATGCTGTAGTAAAATGGAATGCATTTGATAAAGGAACACGGCTGTGCCATCTGTCCCAACAAGACGTTGCATTTTCTAAGAATCGATTTATAATAAAAAATTAAAAAATAGATTCTTGAGTGGAAGGATACCACTGGGCGAGGTTAATGCCTGATGCATTTTCTACCACCTAACTGTTAGAGCTCTATTTTTATGTGGTCAAATACTCAATTTAATGAGGAAAAAATCCTGCCTCTGCTGGGGATTGAATTCACGCCCTCCTGTTTACCAAGCGAGCGCTTAACCACGAAAATCACACTGAGCTACCGAGGCAGATATAATGACTGAAGTATGTATGAATTTATTTCGATATCTTGGGTTTATTTTAGTTATTTCCACAGATATAGTTTACTGAGAGCAATAGGTTGCTGTTGAATGGGAATTTTTAATAAAAGTTGGAGAAGAGGAAAAAACATACTGTTAGCGTCTTTAAAATGCGTTATTTAAAAAATAGAAACCTTTTTCGATTATTTCGAATGATCTTGAGTCTGAGCGAGTCAAAGGACAGGATGACAATAAAATTAGTTAGAGTACAATTCATGAAAACTTTTAAAGTTCAAACAACTTTGAAATGTCTGTTCGAACATTTTTCATTCTTCAAAAAGAAGACTTAAAAGAACAGCAAAACTAAAATAAAAACTTGGTCAATTTTATTTCGTCTTAGCGAACGAAGACTATAGTTTGTTTTCCGCCTCTTCAAAATTCTCTTTTTTAAATGGGTTAACAAAAAAGGGTAGAGAGAGAGAGAAAAAAATATATATATGTTAAGCTTGAGCTCTAGGCAGGGATATTGAATGTAGAGTGAGAGAGATGGAACGGAGCAGGGAATTTTCGTTCCTTTGATGTTTCTAGTTGCCGGAGCTAAAGCAAATAACTTGGTGTATTATAAATTTGATGAAACTGACGGCGGACGCTTTTCTTCCTTACCTTGTTTTTTGACTTCTGGTCTAAAAGAGTCTCCCATGTTATTTAAATTTTATTTTAGAAAGTTTAAACTACATTTTAAATACCCTTAAAAAAGTTCAAATGCTATCATGCTGACTTGTCGTTATTAAAGCAGCATATATAATTGTATATACAGGGTGTAACAAAATGCACCTGCACCAACAAAAAAATATGGTGAATAGTACATCAAAAAATAAACTTATTTCTTCTGAGGCAAAATCCGTAAAAATGCTTCCTCTTCGCTCTACGATTTTTGGAAGTTAATAAGAATAGTACATCAAAAAATAAACTTATTTCTTCTGAGGCAAAATCCGTAAAAATGATTCCTCTTCGCTCTACGATTTTTGGAAGTTAATAAAAATAAAAATATATATTTTTTTTTTTTTTAATAACAAAAAAAATATACTTGAGATATTTCTTGGGGTATCTTTTTTATCTTAAGTCGAAGAAAGCAATGTGAAGAACTTTTTTGTGTATTTTTAAACGGAAAATTTTATTTTGTCATCTATTTTGCAATTGGTTGGACAACCAAAAAGTTTAGGCCATTTTTTCACCCATATCAAAAGATGCCTAAAAAACGTCTGGGAAACAATTTTTTTGTTTCATCGAAATATCTCCAGTAGTTTTTTTGTTATTAAAAAAAATCAGAAGAAATAAGTTTATTTTAAATAAGTTTGTTTATGGTGACATTTTATTACACCCTATATATATATGCATTCCTCAAACTTTTAACTCATCCAGAAATGGACCTTCGAAGTCTAATGTGAATACTGTGAGCACGCGACGACAACGTTGAAAGTCTGCCTGTGCGTACTCGTGTTGTTTTGGAAGACTTGACCGGGTGGATCAAACATCATTTTAGACTTGTTAATATTCTGAGTGACTTCCATTCATAGAAAAGAAAGATCCCAATTTATCAAAACTTGATGATTATGATAATCTGGAATTTGGTAAACGATCCATATCCTTCATCAGTACACAATCAATTAGATATTTAAACGCTCGAGTGCTCCTGCACAAACCATCTTTATTTCTATTTTTGTTACACTAACTCTATGACATCTCATTATACCGGGTGATGGTCCAAGTATGTGTCATTGGTCTTAACTGATGGTATTTTATATGTGCTAAACTGATGGTATTTTATGTGTGCTAAACTGATGATTTTGCATGTGTGTTGAACTGATCCGTTTTTTTCGTCTTAATTGTCTTTTTATCGTTAAGAATAATAAACACAACAATTTTTGACATTCCTTGACGGTATGAATGATTGCTTGTTTTACATAATATTTCTTATGACATTTTCAATTTTGTATCTGGAGGTTTGTTTTCAATACACTTTAGAAAGAGTTGAATTAATCATTTTACGCGACAATAGGTAAAAAACACGTTCCAGTAATGAAAAAGATTTATATTTTAAATATTTCATTTTAATTTGTATAAAATATTTTGTAATAAAATAAAATATTTTATCAGAGGAAAAAATAAAACGTCTATCATTTATTGTAAAAAAAAGAAGGAAAAGAATAAAAATCCATCAGACAAGACAAAAACTGTAGTATGCACGGCGTGTGATTGTTATTTACAATTGTGTGTGATATTAGGAAGTTGGGATGAAGGATTGGATTGTTTTAATGTAGTAGTTGGATGTGGTATTTGCTGGGAGATTATCGTCAGAATTTAGATTTTCTTACTTTCACTTCCAAACAACCTGAACTGATGTCAAAATCGAGATTTGAGTCTACTGTGAAATCACACGTTGATTAGTTCAAAATTTGTGAGCAATAATGTATACGTCCTCGTAAATATTTGAATAAGCGGATAATCATATCTCAAAGCTGATAAATTATTCTGACAAAGGCCACACTAATCGCCTTGTCTTCATCCAAGTTACTTAACTTTCATCCCTCTTCAGAAAATGTCTCCAAATTTCGTACCCACAAATTTCAATTCAGTTGTTAAAATCTTTTTTATAAAGATCACATCAGATTCTAAGACTTTTCAATGCTATCAACACGACAAAGTGATTTATTTTAAAATATACGAACTCAAAAATTGTCATACTAAATGGCGTTTAAAAATTATATATTACAAAAAAAAAAACTTGAAGCATATTTGAAATTGAAAAACAAAAATTCACGCCCTGACGCTTTAGCTACTCTATCCAACACGCAAGATAAATGTTCAACATATCCGTATTCCGTAATTCCTAACGATTTTATGGTCCGGAACATATTTCTTTTACTCATAAAATATATGTATGAGTATGATGGTTCTAGATTCTAGTTGTTGTTCCCAGTTTTATTAAAACTTAAGGTTCATTTCTTCAAAAAATTCATCATCGTTTCCAAATGTTGTTTAAGTGTTTAATTGTCATCATACATCTAAACTTGGAGGCTAATAATATTTGATGTGGGCCCCCAGTACCATGTCTGTAATTACATCAGTAACAAAAATATTACCTACTAGTTTTTCTGTTAACCTTAAATCTCATTTACTTGAAATGGCAGCATTTGCCCGGGTAGACCAATAGGGCCCTATTCACATAATTCTGTGAATGTTTATTGTTTATTGAGAGTTAGTTAATCTTAATTAAATTGGAAGATATTACGCCTTCGGCAATTTCTTCGGCAAAAAGAAACAATCCACATAGAAATAAAATGAATGAAAATGAAATCACAGGTGTGTCCTTCATGCCCGCTGTTTCGTTTCCATTAAAAGCTTCGTTTGTCACTTACAAGTATAAATCTCGTCATCTTCATATAAACAATGTTTGCCTCAGATATTATTTTTGAATTCCTTTGAATTCAAAAATGCGTGGATTCCGGCCTTAAATTTAAATAAAAAAGTCTCCTTATTTTTTCCCGGACCGTATTATCTGTCCATATTTCCTCCTCTCTTTCATTTCGGGGATGCAATAGTCTTTTGAGACCTCCCTTTAAAAACACCTTTTGAACTTCTAATTTAGACTTATTAGTAGCATTCGGTTTTTAGCCCTCGTGTTCCTATCCCCAAATCTGAAAATGCTAACTATTGTTTTATGCTTTTAAAGACAATCTAAAAATAGGACTATGCATTTTAGATGTTTGTTTCTGGTGTCGAAGTCATCAAGTGATGCAAGGTGTACATAAATAATTATATATTTACAAACAATAGAGTCCTAATTTTCTAAACAAGTGTGTTAGAGAGAGGTAATACATCTTTAAGAGCTTACACCTAAGAATTACTGACTTCAATAACACGTTGTGATTTATTAGGCCGCATATATGTATTATTGTTATACATAACTATTGCCCACATTCACAACACATTTCTCACCACGTTCTTGCTTCAATCCTATTCTCAATATTCTTCATGCGTTCAACACACGTTTTCATTATTCTCGCCGTACTTGTTAGTCAGACTTATCTCCAATGTTTAATCTTAGAATCACTGAAAATTTGGTTGTACCCTTGAGCTTTTTTTTTATTGTCAACTTGTTTTTGCTCATTTTTTCTCAATTAATTTGGTATTTTGTTCTCCTCTTTCTGATTTCTCATATTTCCCGAGTTTATTTGGTCATTCTATTAACTATTTTTTCCAATCAGAGATATTAGTAGAATTTAGGAAAAAGAACCTTATGTGCACTTTCATGATATGTACATACGAGTGGCTGCATTTTCTTTGTAAAAACCATTATAACAGTACCCATCATCATTCACGCTACATGTGAACTATTTGAATTAGCAATCAATAAATATCTCTCAATGAATGAAATCTTTCCCATAGGACTCACTCTGAACGCATCTCACAGACTACAAACATTGAAAACAAAATAACAAGACCCCAATATTTGCAAACACTTCACTCAGTGACCAACACAAGAACATGCCAGCAACATAAAATCTTTCTATATTTATAAAATCCCCAAGGAATCTTCGCTAACTTTTTATGTTGCTTCTTTTTAAAAGCTCAACTAATACATATTTAATGCTGTTCATAAGTGTGCCTTTATGTAAATCAATAAGTTCTCTCTTCTATGTGTAGGTTAAACTTTGTGTTTAGCTTAGCTTTTGTATGTTAACATTAAAGTGTTTTGCTTACTTTATTGTTTTGAACTAAAGTCTAGTCATTTTTCTAAGAGTATCATTTGACTAACGTTGAGTTTTCTTTTTGTTTTCGAGTCAGCTTTTTAAATAACAACAAACAACAAGTATGAGTATTTATAATTTTATTTTTATCTTTTCATATACATGGGTCTCGATTATTGCAAGAATAAAACATATGCGCAAGAATGATTTTAATAAGTTTTTTTTGTCGAAAGAGAATGGCTATTATCAACCAAATATCGACAGAAATGATAAATAATGCAGTAATTAGGGGGGGGGGGGTTATATTACATNGGGGGGGGGGGGGTATATTACATTACTCTAAATTCTAAATACCTGAAGATCAGAAGTCTCCTAATAACATCCTTTATACGTAATTAACGTTTATTCCAAGCGTTGAAAGCGACACTAAAAATTTATTGCAAGTTTGTCAGAATGTATACACATCGTCTAAATCTAAAGAACGTGTTGCCAATGTATTTATTGTGCCAATGTATTCATCTTTTGTAATAACCTTACCGACTTAAGAGTAAGTACACTGTGTTTCTGTCACTTCACTGGAAATGTGTCTTAAAAGTGTAAATTGAAAATGAAAAAAATGTCCATAATTCAGAAAAAAAAAAAACGCGGCTCGTTAATTATAATTACTTTAAACCTAACCTTATTATGACATAACATTTTGTCAATAATCGAAGCCTAATATATTAAAGAGAACTTGCTTCAAATTAAAGATCAATATGCCTCTGTTTCCTTTTTCGTGCGCTTTGACCACTGTATTAGATCGACCTAGTTTCGCTTCAATATGGATTTTGATCAAAGGGTTTAAAAGGAATTCATATATTTTCGATGTGGTGGTGAGAGAGAGAAAAAGAAATAGACTATTGAGCGGAAGGTAACCTACCACTAGGCGAGGTTAATGCCTGAGGCATTTTCTACCACCTAACTCTTAGAGCTCTATTTTTATGTGGTCAAATACTCAAATGAATGAGGAAAAAACCCTGCCTCTGCTGGGGATCGAACCCACGCCCTCCTGTTTACCAGGATAGCGCTTAACCACTGAGCTACCCAGATGTGTGGTGATGAGAGATGGAATTTAGGCGGTGTGGTTGACTTTTTCGAAGAAATTGGATATTATGAGTTATTTCTATAGAAAAACAACTGAGGGTAATCTGTGTCGAGGTGAACCATTATTGTACCCCAACATTTAGATTGTTGTTTCACAATCCAAAAATTTGGATGTGGTCTCCTGGTCCGTTCTACATCATCTTTTGATGTCAAGGAGTGTTCAAATAAAGAGAAGGCGATCTAAACACATCCATGAAAGAACATTTATGAATGATTTCCCTCAATTAAATTTAGGTTCAGAGAAACTACAGGGACGTAACTATGACAATGATTTTCAGGTCCTAAACACCTCTGCCGCCTCCGCCCGCCACTCTATTGTAATTGTAATCTACTTACTACAAGTGAGTAGTTTTGACATTGTACTTGCCTTAAATAGAGATTTCAGCTTCTGTGTCAATGAGATTTACATAAACATCTCAGAGTACTAATTTCTCTGTTGGCAAATAGAAAAAATTGTGTTAATAAATTGTCACACATAGTTTGTTTAGAAGAGAAAAGTGCATTTGCTTGTTAATTTATTAACCATTTGCATTACAATATTAGATAGTACCAAGTCACTAGTATATACAGGTCGTCCTATCCTAGTTGAGCTACATTCAGGTTAAGATAAACGGATAGTTTTTTAATCTATATACAAGGAATAACTGTAAACACTTATGTAATATGTATTGAATACATCATACTACTAAAATTATAGATAATCCATAAATTGAGGAAATAATTACTCGGATGAATTTGAATAGTTTTCAAAAAATTCTATTTCATGGTTGATATCTAGTTGTTACCCGTTGTGGCTGCTTCTTCTGCTATAAACCCCATCAAAATGTGCATGTGCTGTAAAATGTTTTCTGTAAAATATGGAATCTCACCAAAATTAAATTTTAAAATTTCTTTTTGATTTTCGAATAGATTATTTCCAAATCATAAAATTCATCTTCTCATTTTTAGAGTTCCTTTATCAACCTTCAGGTATGGAACCCTATTATTAAATCTTTTCGTTTTCCCTCTGAACCATCCTGTATTCTAATGTCGCAAGTTTGTTCCGCGGCTATCTGAATGCCACCTAAAGTTGCTACTTTCAAGTTGTTTGTTTTATCTACTATAGTTTTTATCAATAAATTGACTCTCCATTAATTTTACATTATAATTGAAATAGCTTTGATTCTATTGGCATTATAATTTTCTATTTAGATATTGGTAGGTAGACGGTAGGGTATTCTTTCTTATTGTAACATCATACTTCTCCGCTTGAAACAAATTTGTCTTGTGCGAGGAAAATTACCTCTGGAATTTACCCGCTATAGCACAACTAAATTAACAATAATAATAGTCCTTATTTTTACTGTCCGAATAAAGCTAAAAAGTATATTTACAGTATTTTTTATGCTTATTATGTGGTAAATATGTCAATTTCATAAAGATAAAATTCCATTGATTGGCTGGCTGGGTTTGAACTCACGCCCTACTGTTTACCTGTCAGAGCTGCTTACCCATTAAATTAATTTTTTAATACTGAAAGAAAAGCATCAAATCCATGTTTAATACACCAATTTCCATCAGATTACTGAAGTTAAGTAACGTTGTGCGTTTAATATTTGATTAGGAGTCTAGTCCACTGGTAGAGTGCACGACGTTTTCTTTGGCTGTTTCGTAGATGCACTTCGAAAAGTTAAATTTTATATTTGTGTATCTTTTAATACATTTCCGATTCTTACTTCTCTAAGCATTGCAACTGGAATTATGCATTTTCATATATGAACCTCTCATTTCAGAAAGGGTTCATGTCCATACATNGTCCACTGGTAGAGTGCACTTCGAAAAGTTAAATTTTATATTTGGGTATCTTTTAATACATTTCCGATTCTTACTTCTCTAAGCATTGCAACTGGAATTATGCATTTTCATATATGAACCTCTCATTTCAGAAAGGGTTCATGTCCATACATTTTGCAAATACTTTTTTATAAAGAAAATCTATCCTTAAACGTAAGATGTTATCAGTGTGAAAATTTTGCGATAGAAGTATCTTCTTTGTTTTAACTTTTCTACTACAATTTTTCCATTTTGAGTTATAAGGTTTTTCTTTATTTTCCAAAAGTTTAATTTTGTGGACATAACCCTTTCCTGCAATCAGCGATTCATATTCGGTTTTGTATTCATATACTCCAAAAATTTACTCCTAAGGGCTGAGGATGATTATTCTTATAGATTTCAAATCCACTTTTAATTAATTTCCTTCTTCTTTAAAAAGAAATATAAAATGTTTTGTATGGTGCAGAAAACTAAATGGAAAAAGCTTTTTGATAAGCCCAGAGGACACAATTTCATTTTTAAAAACTGAACAAAAGACATGCTCCTTTATTTCTGCATATGGTGTGTATTATGACAGTTGAGGCATTTCTAGATGCTTTTCTTTTGTCTTTTTGTATCCGCGTCTTTTATTTTAAAAGTACCTTCCAGATATGGCATCATATTTTTCTAATTTTCTTTTGTATTCTTGGTATGTCTGTAAATTGAGATGGCAAGATAACAGCTTATTTTTTAGTTGTTTTTTTGTTAGTTTTTTTAGGCGAGCTTCAAGTGGTTTATGAATTTGTGTGTGAAAGAGAGAATGTAAATAGAGTAAAATTTAAAATTAATATTTCTTGGTAAACTCTCCCTTATCACACCCTCAGACTAACGTTTTCTCTGACTGCTGATGAGCATTAAGCTGTAATTTGCCTACACAGGACATTACTAAAGCGGGACATTGCTAAAGCGTACACAGTACATTGCTAAAGCGTACACAGAACATTGCTAAAGCGTACACAGGACATTATTATAAAGCGTACACAGTACATTGCTAAAGCGTACACAGAACATTGCTAAAGCGTACACAGGACATTGCTGAAGAAATTTTGAGATGAGGGGTAGAAATGTATTTTTGTGTTTAATCGACAACAGCCATTTCTCTTGCTTTTTCTACTACCGTAGTAATTCTGAATGAAAATAGATAATGATTGAGATTTTAAAAATGCACGGGCATAATCCAACTGAGTATCAGATCATTAGGTGGGAAATAACACAAAGCTGTCCATGGCAAATCGGTGATGATACATAGAGAATACATATTGTAAGCGCTGAACAAACATTGTAAATCATGATAAGCACTTGTTTAGCAGATGAAGAAATCGTAAAAAGATGTTTTGCACGATTTTAATGTTGCTTTTGTTTTTATTATTCCCAGGTAAGTCCCAATTGCATTCTGGATTCTGATTTTGACTCTTACAATTACAATATGCTGGTTGAGGTAAGTACTCCTTTTTTATTAATCCCCATTATAAGCAATGTTTCTTTTCTCTCACACACAAAGAGAAGTGTTAAACTATAATTTGGTCCTTATCATAGTATGTATTGAGATCTTTTGTAAAAAGATATTATTATTTTTCCAAAAGGGAAAATTATGGGAAAAGACGGGTACTTCTGTATTTAAATGGATCTGAACTGAAGAAGCTATGAATTCTTAAATGACTTCCATGCTAAGGCAAAGACTTCTCGGAGTAATTATTTTTCTATGGGCTCATCTATAGCATGATATCATTGAGGAAAACATTATCATGGACGGGAATGAATTGTCACAAGAAAAAAATCCCCAAATTCAAATTTTCGGGTATTTTCCAAAGTACTATTTGCTACTTGACAGAGTTGTGGGTTACTCTATCTATTGCTCGGTAACACATAGAGCGTCCGCTCATTCTCAGCACAGTTCAAAATATTTCAGGTTTGATTTTTTAAATAAATTCGAGGTTTAGCTTTCCGTGGCTGTGGGATAATTAAGAGAAATTTCACTCAGAGGGATTTCTGGCAGAGATCTGTCACTTCATGAAGTATTAGGAATTAGTATGTTCTTTTTATAAAATGAATCCACTATAATTGTAAATATTTTGATATCAAATGATTCATTCCACTTGTAATTTCCCGATAAATCAAGCACTTCCTACTTTCTTTTTTGCTTCAAACTTTTCATTTTTGTTTGGGAAAGTATAAAACCTTTTCAAGCATCACAAAGAAAGCCAAAGTAAAGAAATAAATATTTGTTTTTGTTCGGTATCCCCCCAAAAAATTCTGAACAATAATACCCCCCGTCGACAAGAAGTAATCAGGTGTATTTAATAACCCCCCGTTTCTATTGCTCAGGATTTATATAAAAATCAAGATAATGGAGTCCGGATATTAAATATTTTGCGCTTTCTTTCTCCATATCAAATCAGGCTTATGAAATACTCAATAAAAGAAAGGGAAATATAATTTTTATGTTTTCTTTAATATGCGAGTAAATTGACTCAGTTTTACAAATTAGAAAAGTTAAATATTCATTTGTGAACATATGGTTAGTTGACAAATTTTTGTCTTATACATAATGACGTCTCCATGTCAGAGTGTACATTACACCAACGAGGTTCTGGGTTCGATTCCTGGGCGGGTCGAAAAATTAAAAAAAAAAAATCTTTAGATTTTTCTACTTGTTCTGGTTGAGTTTGGGGGGAACTCAGTATCCTGAGGCTGAGGATAATTGAGTAGCTATGGTAATAGCACGAAGTGGTAGCATTATAAGGTAAAAATTGTTAAAGTGTAGGTTAGGCTGAGTGATATTGGGGTGAATGTTGAAAATACCGTGTAATCCTATGTTGCCCACAAACATTGGAGGTGCCGGGTGATTCCCAGTCGTGTCGAAAATTGTAGAAATGTTTTTAGACATTTTTTTAGGTGTATTCAGCAATACCTGGCTGGTCTCACTTTCCCTGCCAACGCCTTAGAGGCACGATTCTAATTAATTTTGTGGACTTCCTGTAATGCTTTGATGCACACTTGATGGAAATCATTTACATTAAGGCTATGTTCAGATGAACGCCTCCATTCGCTGGAAAGACGAACCGCACGGCACAAGATCTATCTAAAAAGTGCATATTGTTTACATGACCGCGCGGTACTAGTTCTACAAACTTTTATCGATTTGTTCATTTGATACCGCGCGGTCATCTGAACATAGCCTAATGGTATACGCATTTAACTACCTATATGGATGAGCTGGCATTTATTTTGTATAGCAAGCTTACGTTTTTTGTATAAATGTCCATTGTTGATAGTTAACACTACAATTCTTACTCGGTGAAAAGATATTTGAGTTCTAAAAGTGTATTTACTCTGTTTAAGACTGAGATTTCTATGATAGTACTTGAAACTTAGCCGCGTATTGCAACGTATTCCTTCATTGAGCTTAAAGTAACTTGATAGTATTAGTTAAAGCGCTTTGAATATTCTAATCATGTGTGTGTTCATAAACATGTGAATTAAGTGCAAGTACATGGGACACTAAGTGAAGCCATTGAAAAAAGGTGTTGGGATCCAATTTGTTGCGTTAAGGGTGCAAAGAAGCTTTAATATTATTTACAAGAAATACCTTCACTTGCGTCACTTTCTAAAATAGAATGTAGAAAATTTATTCTTACATGACTAAAAACCTGTGAACTTTTAGTGCGTGATTAGTAAAGTGAAGAAATCAGAAGAAACCAATGTCTAGAAAGTAAAAAATTGATTTGGGGTAATACCTCAAAACATCAATCATATAGGGAAATTTCTTTGAATAATAATTCCCCCCCCCCGTCTTTCGGGTTTTGGCAATGTCTTGTGAGTTAATATCAAGTAGTTAATACCATTAAAAAATTTTTGTTGCTCTTAATGTTTTCGACAATTCACACGAGACTCAACGAAGCTTATTATCCTATCGGAACCATCCCGCCTAAAGTTGTTTTTGATGTTATCGTTTGCGATCACATCACTGATCTGTTTCGAGATCAAGAAAAACTGCCACCTCCACTCGGTCCGTTCTAGACTTGTAGGTTTGGCTGTGGGCAGACAAAGTAAAGGATTTTAGATGTCTCAGACAGATATTAGGATGCTGAGGATGACTTTCTCACGGAACGAGTGAACTGATTGTTTAAAAAACACAGACTCAAAAAACGTTTCCTCTTGTATGACTGATATGACTATGTTGTAGTTATCGATATGGAATTTGGGTGGACTTTGTCAATTGGTACCTAGCCTTTTAATAAATAGATATACATGGCAATAGAATTTTAGCAGAAGCAAATATCTTTTTGATAACAAAAGCCTTATACGTATAATATATGTATATATAATTATCATCAAAGTACCGGATGATGATATATTACTGTTGTTTTATCCTTCAAAAATCAATGGAAATTTTTGTTTCGACCCCCTCAAAAGATACCAAAGTATAAAGTTGGTACCAAAGTACCCCTTTAACGCCAATAGAAAGAGATAAAAAAGATGAAATGAGTGTACACAGCTCGTGTTGTGATAGAAATTGAAATTCTAAAAATAAGGATCAATTTCACATTGAAAGCGATAAACATTAATTTTTAAATGCAATGAAAATGCAAATGACTTTTAGTCTGGAAGAAAGAACAACAAAAATAAAAGACGAAGAAGAATACCAGCAAACAAGAAATGATCAGATAAAAAACAACACATACACACACGAATAATTGTTTCATTGAAAAATAAATATATTCCAACTAAACTAATACTGAAAGTTGCTACTGCATTTGCAAATGTAAACAAACAACTGTGAGATGGGGGAAAAGAATTTGAATGTATGAGATGAGCACACAGCACCAAACATACTCGTAAGATGAAATAACCAAACGCCCGCATTTTTTGTATCACAAAATATTTTTCATTTTATTTTATCGGACAATGTAAGGAGATTTCATTCCTGCACATTGGCGGGCCAGCAATTGAAATACATAGCATAGTTCTTTTTTCATTTTGTGATATCGTTCATAGAAATGGAGGTACATGAAAAAAGTTGAAAACTCTTATCCCAAATTTTAAAACCAATTTATGAAGAAACTTGGTATGCCTTTCCATCACACTTTCTTTCATTGTCATTATGGTCTTCTTCTTGGTCTTCGTTCCATTATTATTCATCAAACAGAGGATATTCTCCTATTTATCCAATACTCTTTTCAGTTGGTAAAGGTAATTTATCATTATCAATTTTTTGTCCATAAAGATATTCTATCTTTATGGACAAAAAATACATAGCATAATTCTTTTTTTCATTTTGTGATATCGTTCATAGAAATTGTTCTAATACCAAAATCTATACTCATCCCCAAACTTCCACTTCTTCTCCAAATTCAGGAAAATAAGTTTGTATTGTGCTGAGTCCAATGTGCTTATTCCATTCGTGTTTTATAGATCAATACTTCTCTCCCACTATTTGGGAAAGTAAACAATATTGGTTGTTCTTCTTTTATTTTAATAAAATACAATTTTTATTTAAAACATTCTATAAAGAATCATTGCAGAAGTAAGAGGTTAACAATGGAAGACTGTTTTCAAAGAAATGCAGAAAAAAAACTCGAGTCTCATGGTGTGAGACTCAAGGATACCGAGAATCAGCGTGGACTATCAAATTGTTAAGATCACATTAGGGGACTTAGAAGACACAATCAATAAACTGCATCAGACAGAATCAATGGGTATATTGCACCTTGTTTGTTAGCAAAACTGTTTCTTGTAACTTTAAACTTATGATAGTAATCAAAGATTTTCTATTAAGTAGCACCTTTGGTTAAGTTCGCATCACATTTGGCTTACGTTACGAGTAGCGCATCGAATTTGATTCTCCGTTTTATCAAAGAGAAATGATGTTCTCAAATAATATAAAATACTATTTGTAAGAGCGGAAGATTCGATGTTTATTATTATTATTTTCAGCCAACGATCATATAACGTTGAATACACCAGTTTCCGTCGGATTACTGAAGTTAAGCAACGTCGGGCGTGGTCAGTACTTGGATGGGTGACCGCTTGGGAAAACCACGTATCGTTGGCTCTTTTTTCCGGCCCAACCCAGACTGGGTGAGGTCAATGTGGGTAGCTGGTTTGCAAGTTTCCAGCGAATGGAGGGTAAAACCCCCGTCTTGAATGACCGATAGATGTTAAAGAGACGTTAAGCCAAATTAAAAAAAAAAGATGTTTATTTTTCGAGACTACTACATACATAGAATGAAAAATAATACAAATTCAGCTTTTGTCACGACTAATATCACAACGCGATCAAATGAGAATGCTCGGGACCTCATTTTCATTTCAGCACCATGTGTTTTGCAAATTGATAGTTCAGTTTACAAAATCAATTTAGCAGCACAATCATTTGCTACTTTATTCTCTGTACTTATACCAATCCTTATAGAATTCGTCTTCATAAGAGGAGATTGCTTGCTGGTCAAGGTGCCTGACAGGAAATAACCATCTTGGATAACGTCCAAGATTTTGCTATTGTACAAACGCAAACTTCTCTCACATGAGAATAGGAAGGATAAATATTTGTTCCAACTTGATTTGTTTGTTTATTGGTGTTTCTTTTGTTCAGGAGAAGAGTTCCACGTACAGGGTGTAAGTGATGGGCGAATCAATGGGGGCTCATTCATAGGGGGGGGGATTTGATCAATGCTGTATAATCGACACTTCTGTATACTCTCTACGTTACAATTGGGAATTATAATCCAACCCATAACTTCAAGGAAACCTAAATTTTTGGAAGAGAAATAGATCATACTTCTACATCGAAAGGCAAAAACTAGTGATTGATGAACCACTGTACACTATCCCTCAGAACTTTCCAATTCAACTCCAATTCAACCTGGATGTCTACAAAATATTTCTGATTTCACAACACTTTCTATCAATGCATCCTGTCTTCAACTCTACAACTCTTTAAATTTACTAAATCCTACAACTCATTTTCCATGCTACAATTCTCAGCTTCTTTTCACCATATCTAGTATTTTTTCAAAACTTAAGTCTTATTTTGAAAACGACCTAAGACACTGATCCTTAATTTATTATTTTCCTTAAGCTAAGTGAACATAAAGAATGGCATGCTCAAAACTTGAATATAAAGACCTCCGTGATACAAAAGTCAAATATAATGACCACTGGATTACAGAATTTTAATTCCTAATTTTCCTTCAACTCAAATTGCAATAAAAAGTTGCAATTATAAAATAAAAACAAGCGCTTTTTCCATAACTCCCAAAATTTGAAACTGAAATATTAGGTAATTTTATTTCCCCAAAGCAAAATGAATTTCATCAAGATAGTAAATTTAAATTAAGTTAATAATAAAAAAAATGAATTACATTAATGATTATAAGGTAGACGAAAATGAAATGAAGAGAGGGGGAAGCAAAAAAAAAAAAAAAAATAGAAGAGGAGGAGAACGAGGAAAAGTTGCTCGTACACAATTTGGTAGAGGAAATCTCTGATATAAATCATCTGTTGAACATATGTATAGAAACACGCAATACAATTACACAAGAAACACGCACACATTTCACTAAACACAACACTATTGAAAACTAACTAAATGCACTATGAATTCAAATTAGAAAATTAAATAAAGATGAAATTGGAGACAGACAGAGAGCCCTGGTGTAAGTTCCAATATTGGAAATAGATTTTGTTTTGCTTAGACATTGGAATCCTATTTATTCTTGTTTTGTACTAAAGAACATGGATCATGTTCTTTATCACATTATTATGATTTTGATCATTAAATATTTATTTTATCTTTCACTATAGACCTCACTCAGCTAAAAGATTAAAATATCCACCCGGCTTTCTCCATAGATCACAACAGGGATATAATAGTGATCTATCTTGAAATGAATTGGTTTATCCATGCTGGGAAAGTATAACTGGATGGTAAAATCATATATACATATTACACGAGAAGGAGAGTGCACACAGAAGACAGCATAATTTGATCTGTCTGGCTCGTACCATCGTATGTGATGATCACACTAGGAATGAATAGAAATGTAGTGTTAGGAAAGTGTACTTGCCGTATCGCGTGATGTATGCCAGTAATTTATCTTATGCTACCTCTAAAATGTCATTTTGTTAAGGTTTTCGAAACGTGACTTAAGCATGTGTTCCTTTATACTTATTTTTTCTTTTCAAAAATATGTTTTATTGTTTTATATTTTTTATTTATTCTTACAAATTGCTCATGTTGAAATAGGGTTGGTATCCGCGGAGTAATTAAGGGTAGGATTTATTTATAGAAATTCGTCGGTACTATTTAGTCACTGACCGTACGTTGTTCGTTTTCTACGACTAATTGGGCAGTTGCAGAGTACATGAGTTTACTTCAAATGAAAAGTGCGACAAGGGAACTGACCGATTTTTTTGTGTATTGCTTTTATAGTGGTTGTACGTCATATGCATTGTACGATTGACAGAGCAGGGCAGTTGGAGAAGTGCAGAGTACTTGAATTACTGAATTTAATTCAAATGACTTTCAGTTATTCGGGACGACTTACTGCTCATGCTTTAAAAGTGGGACAAGGATTTTAGTATGTTGCTGGTAGCGATTTTCAAGTTGTCTTGCATTAAACAGCTAGCCATCGCATCGTAAGGACTCGTGTGTTCTTGAACATATTTTTCTTTTCACTGCCTACTTTCAGGTATTTGTTTGGCCAACTCAACAATTTGGTTTTAGATTGATATCAGATCAGTATTATTTTATACATTATTAGGAATATGTTTCTGATATTGCCCAGAGCAAACACAATTCTTGTTCTTATTCACTTGTTGTTTTATTTATGATCAATTTGGATTTAAAGTTATGAGTATTTGCCACAAGGCATTGCTATGTTGACGACATTCTATACTAACTAGTGCAACAATACACACTTTACAACATAGGACTTTATCATAGCCGACCATTAATATCACATCTGGTCCTTAATCCTTCATAGATCAATGTGATTTAACAAAGGAAAGGCGAGAGTCAAATCGTGATAACAATACAGAATTCATATCCTCCTATACAAGATAATATATGGAGAAGTTAACGCATATCCTGAGATTTATACAAAGGTTATGTCAAACTTGTGATTTAAGTAAGTTTTATACAAAATGGAAAGAAATTTACTTGCCGTGCTTTTTATTAGGTCAAATTTTCTCCCATAATCTTCCAATATAGTTTAATGCTGAAGGAAAACTACAAAGATTTATTTCCCACTTTTAAGAATTTGAGGATGAATGCAGCTGATACTCCTGCTGATACTAAAATGGAGAAAATCAATCAAAACATAAAACGAAAACTGGTACCAAATATACCCTGACATGGTTTGTCACATATAATGTGGTGGTCCCGAAAACTTATTAATGAAAATATACATGCAAATGTTAGATTGTCCGGTCACTGGATGTTTTGTACAAAAAAGAAAGAACTTGCACTTTATCTCCTGATATCTCCACTTTATCTCCAGATATCACTTAAAAAAGGCGAACAAAACATTCTAGCGTAAAAAAAAATATTTTCAGTTTAAGCAACAGTTTCCGGTATGGCTTTTGCTTCTGCCACACTTTGCATTACGATGAACGTTAATCTTTCTACTTTTTCCACCCCATCTCATCTTGAGTTTATATTTATTTTATATAAAGTACCCCCAAAATGGCGCCCTTCTAATTGTGTAATCTTTATTCTCTTTTACATGGCAGAATTTTCCAACATACAAATTTTGTATGAATCGATCTCTTGCATAGTAAAATAAAATGGAAGACGCAATATCTTGGGGTATGCATGCAGATCGAGGAGATTTGCGGGGATATGCAGATCAGATGAGGGGCTCTGGAGATAAAGACAGGACAGGGGGAAAGGGTTTAGCAAGGAATGAAAAAGGGATGTTATTAAGCACAAAATAAACTTGCTGAAATGTTCCCTTATCTCTTCTCTCTTGTTTTAAACCCTATCAATGTTTAGGGTGGCTTACAATATTCTTGAATAAAATAAGAAGTTAACCTAAAAAGTATCTCTCAGAACTTACTGTTCCAATAACGAGAATTGAAACCACAAAGCACAGAGATAAACGCTTTGTTTGCCAATATAGGCAGGAGAATGAGTAACTTTGTCGGTGCTGCTTTTCTGTACATGGCAGGACGTATTACTATCATCATCAAACGTTTTTGGCATCTATGCCCTACTCTCCCTTAATTCGAGCATTTGATGAATATGCAGATATATAGGTTAACAGTTACCCATGTATTGTGTTCTGGAATATAGCAAAATGGCGTAAATTCGTTGTTTGCATAATAGAAAGACAAACATACTTTCGCATTTATAATTATAAAAACCTTGTAGTACTATTAGAAATTCTGTAATATATTCTTGGGAACACATTATTTTGGAACTTCGTAAATTACTATTAATTTTAAAATACTTTTATTTTCTCATATATTTTTCTCAGGGGGGAAAATATAATAAGTAGGTAACAGTTATAGACCTATCAAATACAGAGCGATTGAAATTTGTCATCAAAATCATGAGAGGTTTCCTACAAATGCTGAAGATCAGTTTTTGATCAGCAACAATCAACTTATTAGCGATGCTCTTACCTTTGACTATTGCCTTATCCCTCTGACACACAATTTAAAAATTTGTATTATAATTTATCTGTTTTATCATCAAGTAAATAATTTCTTTATAAAAAAGGAAAACTTTTTGTAAAGCGCTTCTAGACCCATTGGGTCGAGTTGTACACATAATACAAAACCAAGGGAAACCCTTTTTCCCCCATTGAAATTGAAATCAAAAAGTACCTTTTGCCTTGTGTTATATTTTCCATAAAGAGATACGATATTTAGATTAAATATCTTGAACATTCTCTCAAAATTCCAACTTCACCATTGCCGCAAATTAAGCAAATTGTTTGTGATAACATTTTGCATTTTAAAGTTGTTTTTTTCATTTATTTAAAATAAATAGTTGCGAAATTCAGTTCAATGAAGAATTTCAAATTGAAGATATTTTTGATTGAAATGTTGGGCATTAGGGTGAATTTAACGTTTGTCAGATTAGTGAAACTCTTATTATTCTGCCTTAGTGAAACTAGATCAATTCTTTGCCAGAATGAATCAGGTTCACTGATGGCGATATTGTCTCTTCTGGTCTGCTCCAAAATTTACTTTAGTATTCTGTATTTCAAAATATTAATCACCACTGGTATCCTGTTACTGTCATGCTTTTGACTGTCGTGCTTTTGAGCTCTTCGGTGACGACGACAACAGATTTTCCCATTGGTCTTCCTCAATCCTCATTCGTACCTTCGTATTTTGCTTTTAAAATGGATTTTTGCCGTCTGTACAGTAGTATTTCCTGTGCGGAGATGACCAGGATGATAAGTAGATGTATTGATCAAGAAGTTTTTAATACAAAATTGAAAGATAGGAATTTTCGATGCACCACTCTGGCCGTTTTTGAGATAGCAATAGTGGTATGAAACATGGATCTTGAGTCCCAGGAGGTCGATATCGTTCTCCGAGAATTTCCTTCACCATAACTTTACACACGCAATTATCTTTCTCATATTCTCAAAATGAAATTTAAAAATTTCAGCAATAAATTTAGTTTTCACATAAATTTTAATCGATTCTATGGCTTGCTATTTTAAATTTGAGGATCCTTAGTTTACAAAAAGATCTCATCTCATTAAAGTTTACAGTCCAAGAGAGAGAGATAGAGAGAGACTGTGGAGCAAGGAGAGTTCGTTAGCATATTTTTTACATAAGTTTGTGTATAAACCTAATCTTTCTGTAGGAATTAATTGTTTAAATTTAAAGATCATAAAATTTACATATCATGACACTATAAGAACTCACTAAACACATTTTTGTTTGGGTATGGACATCTGGTCCTCTGGAAAAATGGTCAGATGGATTCGTTGTATCACAATGTTTACTTAATATACTTCATCTCCCAAAGATCTTAAGACGACATCTCATGGACATCTGGTACTTTGGAAAATTTAGCATCTATGGTAATAGTGACAATTTGTAGCATTTTATGATCTCCATTAAATTACAAAACACAACAATCTACATGTCCGGGGAGATTCCCTAAATTGCCTCTCCAAGATAATTTCTTTTGCAAATGATTACAATCTATCAACTCAAGCAATTTACTTTTTCAAACGTAGAGTCATTTGAATTTTCACGCGATCCATATTTGATAACCGAAATACAAGCAATTCTTATGTAAAATTACAAATGCCGGGAATCAAATCTAAATATTTTAATTTAAAACCTATATTATTTTTAAAAAATATTATTTATTTACTAAATTTGAAAATATATCATTTTATTTCTTTACCTTATCGCTAAATTATTTTAAAACATAAACAAATCAAATTAATAATGGAATGTAGAGATTGGTTTGAATGGTACGCTCCAGTGAGGTGTGTTCCCTGTAATTACGAGTATACAGGGTGTCCCATTTTAAGTGACCAACTCAATTTATTCCGAAACTGTTGGAGTAAAAAAAATATTCTCACCGAATGTTCATAAAAAAGAGGGGGGCGTATTATGATGACCTTGGCTGACTTATCAATGTTGTCCTTCAAGGTCAGATGAAGGTCAACTACATTTTCTTAAATGAAGTTCACCTTCATCTGACCTTGAAGGACATCCTTGACAAGTCAACCAGGGTCATCATAATAATTTTTTTCTGACTCCAACAGTTTCGGTATAAATTGAGTTGGTCACATAAAATGGGACACCCTGTATAAATCGCATATCATCATAGCAAACACAAAACTTTATCTAGTTGAAGTAATTAAAATTTAGAAGCAGAGTAAATAAATTGTCCACACAGAAGCACAGAACTGTGAGTACATCAATACCAGAAGCCCTGAACATAATGCACACCTTGTTTGAATTTATTGTGAAAAAATAAATGGGTGACACGCTAGAAAGACACCTCTTTGGTTTAATTTTATTCGTGTTCAGTGGAGTTCACTATTATTACAGGTCTTGTTAATTACTGAAATTTAATGAAAACTTTATTCAGGGGTTTCTAAAGTATATGCATGATGACGGTTTCTTTTCTTTTTGGGGGTAAAGTACTACAGTAGTGTTCCATGTTCCTGATGTTTTCTGTATATGTAGGTAAATAATAAATACCCCACCTCAGTCATCCTTTACGACCGGATTGGATGAAGCTTTATATTATATTTTGATCAAACGAAGTGAGGTCTATTTTTTTATTATTATAAAACTGGTTGCAGATTTCTATAAAATATGTCTTAGATTGCAATTATAACTGCGACCTTTAAATTTGTTAGATTTGAAGCAACAGTCTCCTGTTTACGAGTCAACAAACTGAGCTACTGGATCTGTTAAGAGTTCTAGTTTTAACACCACGATTTTTCTTTAAAAATCTGTTTGTAAGCATTTTTAGCAATTTAAGAGATGAATGTTTTTTTACTTCTAATATATAAAATTCTTCTGTCACAGTGTTAGTCACCATACTCCTCCAAAATGGCTTAACCGATTTTAATGAAATTTTGTATGTACATTCGGTAAGTCTGCGAATAGGATTTTATCTATAATTTAATAGAATGGGGCAATCCCACTTTTTTCAAAAAACACTTTATTTAAATGTTTTAGAACTCGCTGATTAAGATAATGCTCTCAGATTTTAGTTTTAGAGCCGAAATCACTGAGAAATTTTCATTTGAAAATTAGAAAATTTGAAACGGCGTAATTTTCGCGGGTCGCCATTTTTTATCGGAGTGACGTCATCAACACATAAACAAAACATTTTCAGATTTATCAAAAGTCTTGTGATAAGAAATAATAATTATTTAGTCAATAATTATTTATTATTACTCATAATATCAGTTACAAGTGATTCTAAACTAAGTATGCCTGACTATTATAAAAATTGTTTTGTGCCGAAATGCACCAACACTTCTATAAAAACACCAAGAAAATTATTCTTTCATGTACCAAAAGGGTCCAGTAGGATTTTTTTTTTTTTTTAAATTTACTGATTCCTATATCAAAATATCGCAAAGCATCTGGGAGTCATTTTTTTTTTAAATTAGAATTTCAGTGTTAGTTAAATACGGGTGGAGGAGAACATTTTGACTCAAGTCAGCTTTTGAAAATGAGTAGATTTCCTGAAAGTGCTCTGGTAGGTTTGTTCTAGTTAGAAAATGTCCAGAATACCGACCTTCCGACTCTGGGTCGTGTTATCGACCCAAAAGCAATAGCGAGTTTCATACTGAAATTTTGTTAAATCCAAAAAATGGAAAAAAAAATTTATTTGATTTGAACCAAACTATCAAAATATAGTTAGACATTTGGTCATACGCCAAGGTATAATCAAAGATCATGATTATGATTCACTTCAAGGGTAAATATCTAAATATCTATTTTAGGGTAACTTTTCATAAATGGTCGCAAAAAAAGGGAGGCATGGCCATAAAAACGTTTCCTAATCTCTCTAATTGGGTTAAGGAAGTGTTCTTTGTAGCTAACGATCATATGACGTTGAATACATCAGTTCCCGTCAGATCACTGAAGTTAAGCAACGTCGGGTGTGGTCAGTACTTGGATGGGTGTTGGGATCACCACGTATCGTTGGCTCTTTTTTCCGGCCCAACCCAGACTGGGTGAGGTCAATGTGGGCAGCTAGTTTGCAAGTTTCCAGCGAATGGAGGGTAAATCCCCCGTCTTGAATGACCAATAGATGTTTTAAAGAGACGTTAAGCGAAATCCATACTAATATTATAAATGCGAAAGTAACTCTGTCTGTCTGTCTATCTGTCTGTATGTATGTTACGCTTTCACGCTTAAACTACTGAACCGATTTTGATGAAATTTGGTATGGAGATAGACTAAACTTTAGGAAAGGACATAGGCTACTTTTGGGGTTGAAACTATAAACGGCCATGCCTCTAAGGCGCCAAGCGAAGCGGGCGTATCCTGCTAGTTAATAATAAAGTGTTCTTTGTGACGCGCATCATAGCTACTCATTCAGACCTCACAGAAGCTGAATATGCACCACGAAACTTGAAGAAACCAACACTGTAGTAGTACCGTACTACGTATTTAGTCCAAGATGTTGGGGTGTGAACATGCGGTCACTCATTGAACACTGACCATACCCTCCGTTGCTCAACTTCAGTGATCGGCTGGGAACTGATGTACTCAAAACCCAACATGGTATAGGCGTTGGTGATGTTAAAGCATATTGCAATTCAGAAATTTGCCATCGTAAAGGTCTTTACAACTGGCAAATTTCTGCTGTCTGCCTTTACGAAACCATCATCTAGTGATATGTTCGACATTTTAAATTAAAATTATTACTTAAAATAATATTTTAATTCACAATACAAGCCAGGAATGGTGCATCAAAAAATTTCAAAATCTTTGTTTATGTATGGATGACGTGTACGGTAAACAACCAATCAGATTGCGTTATTTTTTAGACGACTTTTAAGAGGCATTTTCTACCCTTAGAAGGGAGATTTTTGATTTTTTGACAGCGGATTCGTGTCTTTCAAGTCATTTTACCTAAGAAACCATCACTAACTCGAAAAAAAATTTTTTTGGGATTGTCCCATTGAACACCAAGTTTCTTTGGTAGGACGTGTTGGGAGTAGTATTGTGTTAGGTTTAACACAAAAAAAATGCGTTTTGAAGTCTGCGCAAGGTTAGGCTTTAACAATACTACTCCCAACACATTCTACACAGCTTAACAAACCGTTACTATGTTCTCTCATCTTCTCGAAACCAGCTAGTTATTTTATAAAAACACGGCTTCCTGTAGCTCGCCTATAGTAGTCCAGCTTTCTTCCATAATCGGGTGATAATCGGTCTTTTTGCTTTTGGCTGTACCTAGAGTGTCAGTTAGTCTGGGAGTTCTTTTAAAGAGAACGCGAATGCAAATTTAGGAAGTTTAGCTCACAACTGCAATCGTCTGTGGATTACTTACTCTTTCCTAAAGGCAGCAGTGATGAAGCAGTTTTTGTTGTTGTTGTTTTAGATTTGTTAATAGATCATTGCCTTTGCAATCAACAATTTTATTGCTCTAAATATCTACAAGAAATAAAAGTCTATTATTATTTTTTTTGCAAACTATTGCAGAAGTGGGCCTTAATTTAATTTGGGTAACCCTTTTCTTTAAGATTTCTTTTTTATTTAGAACATGCTGGTTACTTGGTACTTACTTCCGTGCAAACATCGTGTGGGGTCTTATGTTTTTTTTTTTTTACAATAGGAGGCCTTCTTGGTGATGCTTCAGTGGAATATTGAAACTCGTTTATCTCAACGAGCTATACAGGGAGTTTCAAAAAGAAGTCTAAAAACATGCTGTCGTTAAATACAGGATGATCCATATATTTTTTAGATAGTTTCAATATTTTTGGTTGAGTATGTGCGTTACTCACTTTCTGCGAATCCAGGCTCTCCAAACCCCTATTGCACATAAATACGGGATACGGGCAGAAATTAAGAGTCTTCAAAACATGACATTTCAACTGAAAATTTCAATTTGGCGTATCCTAATGTTACAAACCAGAAATTCATGTAATAAGTTAACGTAATCACGTTATCCTTAAAAACTGGAAATTTTCATATTTCTGATGACTTAATTTTAGCCTGGTGTACAACCCGTCTCAAGTAGATATTTTTGTATCTCAAATTATTTTCGCAGTGTGAATTTCACAAATCATATTCTCTTTGTCTGACCGTAAAGGCATAATTTGGATAGAACTTATCAGGTGGAGAAATCAATGTACCACAATACTATGCGACGCATAAAAAATTCACGAGAGCAATTCGCATTTTTGGTCGCTCCAGCATTTCCTGAGGAGTAGATATTGTTGTTGTTTGCTATCTCAAATTTTATTATCGTCAATTTTAATTTCATCATTTTCTAAGAAAGATAAAATACTGTATCTCTCTATAATTATATCTCTCTATTTTCAGTAAATAATAAAAACAGATAAACAGATAACAAATAGTTCAGTAACTCTTCGCAATTAAAATTCCTTTGGAAGAAACCGTTCAAACTGAGCGCACTGCTTTCTAATAGGCGGGCTACGGGTTTGGAAGTTGTTGTAATATTCAATGATTTGGCTTCTTCCACTTTGAAGAGGTTTTTATCAATACATGAGATATGTTTTGTATCTTATTTTTTAATCAATGTCTTGTCGACTTGATCCCCTCTCAGTCACCCGTACAAACTTTCTTTCTTTTATTAAATTGTTATATTTCATTATATTGATTGACAAAATTGTCCTCTTCATTCCTCAGTGGCAATCATGCGGTTAATTTTGAACTTCCTGTTTGGGTTATTGTACGTTTTGTTTCCTTCAAAACTCTTCATTATCAGCTCTATCTTTTTTCTTGGCTTATCTTGTGTTGCTTGAAGAAAAAAATCCGTACAAAAGAATTGTGCACCTCTTTCGAAGTGAGGTCATTATCAAATATCTGCTTCCAATAAGTCAGTTTTACAACAATTACACCCCCCCCCTTTCCTATACAAGATNTTTTTTTTTTTTTTTTTTTTTTTTTTTAGTGCTCACTTTACTTTTCATGTTTAGTTTCACATTCACATCTATTTTTGTTACCAATGGTCCTAATACTTGAAAGGGCTATTAAAAATGTAAATGTGTTATTATTTGTATTAACGCATAGTATTGCATTGTCAAAACTTAGATTTGTGGATATCACAGCATTACACGGATCACTGCACTAGATATAGCTTTATGCTCCTGTGATGTTGCCACTGGTCGCTCCTCACATTAAATTAGCTACTCAATTGTGCTCACGATGCTGAGATTGCTGATTGAGCTTTATGCTCCTGTGATGTTGCCACTGGTCGCTCCTCACATTAAATTAGCTACCAATTGTGCTCACGATGCTGAGATTGCTGATTGAGCTTTATGCTCCTGTGATGTTGCCACTGGTCGCTCCTCACATTAAATTAGCCACCCAATTGTGCTCACGATGCTGAGATTGCTAATTGCACCCCGAACAACCAGGAAGAGTTCCAAAATAATTCAGTTCTGTCAGGATTCGAACTCGGGTCTTGAAATCTATGTCGATGATCGAAGGATTTCACACATAATGTGGCCCTGAAAAGAATAATAGGGGCGAGATGGACAAAATGAAAAGGAAAGAAACAATCTGTGGACAAATAGAATTCCGAAAGTATTAGATTTTACATAAAATTATGGGGTCCAACCAGTGGTGGGCGGTACATCTTACCAACACCAGAAGTAATAAAACATGATTACGACTGAATTTGTGAAAACGATTGGAGTCTTGCTCTGTGTTAACAATCTCAATGAAACCTTACAAGAACCCGATAGAGCGGTCGTGTTGAAGTTTTCCTTTTTTCATTATTTTCAAGGAAACTATGTGCTGATTTTTCTCATGATATAAATATCGTTTGATGCTTTTATTATATTTTCTTCTAATAGGTATCATAATTGTAACATATCCAAAGGGGGAAGCATACTGCAATAATGAGACATGAGACATCCTAGCGGAACAAATACATTGTGTCAGATTTCATTATTCATTTAGTCATAATACGTCAAGTCTTCTTCGTTTTGTCAATCTATTTCTTCTTTATTATAAATTAATTGAAATATTTAACCATTGTACTGAAAGGGTGGTCGACAGAATTAAAAGACCACCTCGAAGATGTTGGGGGCTGTTATTAGATGCGTGGAAAATTAATTGTGCTACCTGTGTTATAGATAAAATATAAACTACTGCCTTAGACTTTTAATTGGTTCTGTGTATTGCTTATTAATAATATTAATTGCTTTATTATTTTTAATAATAAACCTTTGAAATTTATTATACGTAGAGCCCACTTGGGGTCTACATGGCACTCAAAACTTTCACGAAGCTACTGAACTCATTTGCATGGTTTAGTGTGTGACCGTGAAAATCCCCGATTTTAAGCAGATGGACCAATGTCATTAAACTTGTGTTTACTACTGCATCATCGAAATTTTCAAAGTTTAATATTTAGTTATGCTATGCACATATTCATTGGGGTTTATTTGATTTTAATTTCTTCTATGCATGTCTTGTGGACGGTATACTCCATGAAGATAGTAGCTTCTTGCGCCAAACACTTTCTCAAAATCTTTTAATAGTCATAAACAATAAAATTCCCATTTATTTGTTGAACTTGTCAACGTGCTGTAGATTAAGATTCTCTGATAAGATTAGAATCTAAGTGGTACCCAAACTGATCATTTACTAGTATTGCTTACTATAGTACATTGGTTCCCGAAATGACTGGTTTTTATAAATCTACATTTAGTTTATCAGACGTCTCCATGGCAAAATGTAAGCCAGGGTGGCTTACACCAAGAAGGTATTCCTGGTCGAGTCAAAAATTTTAAGAAGGCTTTTCGAATTTTCTACTTGGTCCGGTTGAGTAAACTCACAGTCTCCTGAAGGTAATTGTTAAGTGTAACTTAGGCTTAGTGATAGTATATGGATTGTTAAAAATACCTTGTAATACTGTGATGCTCACAAAAATTGTGACATAATAATATAATGAAATATACTTTTACATTCAGTTTATTAACAATTATTGTATTTCTACTCAAAAAAGGATTTTTTTACCAATCCAATCTGAAGCTAGTTAAGAGCAATACCAATTCAATCAAACGGGCAGTTGATTGGTTCACGAATAAATCTTACAGATCGTGAGGAAACTCCGTGGGCTAAGGATACTTTCATCTGTTTGATAGAGCTCAGTGCCTTGTATAACGCCATTTGTGAGATTACCTGGAGAGTTAGGATGGTACTTTTATTTGTTTGATAGAGCTCAGTGCCTTGTATAACGCCATGTGTGAGATTACCTTGAGAATTAGGATGGTACTTTTATTTGTTTGATAGAGCTCAGTGCCTTGTATAACGCCATGTGTGAGATTACCTGGAGAGTTAGGATGGTACTTTTATTTGTTTGATAGAGCTCAGGCTCAGTGCCTTGTATAACGCCATGTGTGAGATTACCTTGAGAATTAGGATGGTACTTTTATTTGTTTGATAGAGCTCAGGCTCAGTGCCTTGTATAACGCCATGTGTGAGATTACCTGAAGAGTTAGGATGACTTCTTCTTTTTTCAAAACTTAACTGAATTTGAGAACCCCTATTTGTACATAACGAAGGTTTGAATATTGATAATATTGCATTCGACCTATGTTATAAGATGCAACAAAATGACAGATGCATAATTCATTAATGATTTTCTCCAAAAACCTTGATGATGTCTGATGCATTTTTGATTTCATTGTACATTTATTATGACTATACCGTACATCATTGATGTAAATATCTTGATTGCATTGTCTTGTGGAGAGAAATATGCATCATGTGAGAGGATGAATCCGTCCGTCCTGGAAGTCCGCATGAATGATTAATGCTTGTTCGGTTCTTTCATATCGAGCCATATCAATTGGAATCGACTACGGAAAAAGTAGGATCCTCAAAATGGAGATAAATATGCATCATGTGAGAGGATGAATCCGTCCATCCTGGAAGTGTGCATGAATGATTAATGCTTCTTCGGTTCCTTCATATCGAGCCATATCAATTGGAATCGACTATGGAAAAAATAGGATCCTCAAAATATGATATATTTTATTTCAAGATACGTTAGAATCCAAAGAGTTGTAACATTTTCGCTTATCGTCTTAGGGGGTAAAATGAATGAACTAAATATAACGTTTCTGGGTACTACTTGAAGTTCTTCCTGCAAGACTTGCCGTCCAGAACATACTCGGTCTTAATTGTTTTTTCATAGATTATTTATGCAAACATTAGGCTCCCCAGTCATCTTCATTTCTACCAACATAAAGGGATAAAATCCTTTGGTAACATAGGCTCTAATTTATGTTACATGAAAAGGGCATGGCTCTAAGGTGTCAGGCGGAGCCCTCTAGTGGATAATAGACATATTGTTGATATCATTTCCCCTGTTAGTTGTTATTTTGAATTTACTTTTAAGTTTCAGTATTAAAGTGTTTTCCTACAAGTGGGTTGTGTGGTGTTTGACTAAAATTTAATTATTTTTCTGTTTTCAGGTAAGCTTCTTTTTGAAGGAAAAACAACTTCAAAAGGTAAAAAGCAACAACTTTTGGTAAAAGTAAGTCAAAAAGTTTGAAAGCTAAACTTTTTTTTTGTTATATTTAAATAATTACTTTAATGTAAAAGCAATTACTTTCAATGCAACCGAGCTAATAGTACAGACAAAATAAACTGAATGTGCATGTTTAACTATGAGTAACATTAATAAGGTACATAAAATACTATATCTTCTTGATGATAAATCCCATAATTTACCGATTAGTGAACAACTAATGAAGTGAAGATATAGTATTTTATCTTCCTTATTTTGGTTTTACTTGACATGGTATTCCAATTCAACAAAATTTAGAGTAAAATTAAATATATATTTAGCCACATGTTAATAGTGGACATCCTATAAACATGGTCTTTATGTGTGGTATAAAGGCCTATGTCACACACTAGCCTATATCCCACTCCAATTTTTTTTAAGTTTCAAGGTAGTAACGAAGAATACAAAGGCAGAACAACAAAATGCGTCCGTCCTTATTGGCCTCTTGATCAATTTTAAATTATATGAACGTCTCCGTGGCGGAGTGTGCATCACACTCTGCTTGCCCCAGGGAGGTACCGGGTTCGAAACCTGGTCCGATCGAAAATTTGAAAAATTTGGTTTCTTCGAATTTTCTAATACTTGGTCTCGTTGTGCTTGGGGGTTAACTCAGCCTCCTGAGAACAATTAAGTAGCTGTGGCAATAGCAACAAGTGGTAGCATTATGGTGCATTGTTAATTGGTGTATAGCTTGGTGAATTGAAGCGATTATTAGAAAATACCTTGTAATGCTATGATGCCCACAAAATTGTGATATAATAGCTCAAAGAAAAAAGAAATATACGTTTACAATTATATGTATGCACTATGTCCCTTAGGGGTCTAATTGGTCTTCGACGCTTGGCGTTACTCTTTTAATATTACCGTCATAACTGCAATGTTATATATTTCCACAAGTTAGTGTCCGAACCAAGCAGTTTTATATCCACGATTTTTATTTTAACGCCTTTGTCTCTTTCGAGAGTTATCCCACGATAACTCACGAGCGCCTTGTACAATTTTGATGAAACTTAATATAAACATTCATACTAAAGCGAACGTAATGCAAGGGGGGTAATATCGCCTACTTCTGATCTTTCCCGTTAACACTATTATAGGCCCCTATCGGACCCCTTGATATCTCTCGGTTAAATCAGTTAATTCTAACTTTTCTAACTTTTTTTTTTTGGTAATTAGTCTCATTTTTACAATTTTATTTTCATCTGTCATTTGAATAACAGTAATAATTGTGAGTTCAGAAAGCGTCATCAGTACTTTTGTAATTCTATAGCAATTACTTTTTGTTGAGTGAAGCAAAAAAAGGCTCTCTCAGTTTTTAAGTAAAAGTCCTTTTTTTCTTCTTAATATAGATGAACTTTTTATTTATTTAATTTGACTTTTTTTAAAGTCATTTTCTATGGCGAGTACTAATGAGAAGGTATCTATTTTTAAAAAAGAAGTCTTTATATTACAATTTAATTATACTGACTTAATGATACATTCACTGTATTTACGGGGGAACAAAACAAAGATAAAAGATAGTCAGGTTTGTAATTTGTTTCTACTGGGATAGACAAAATCCTTTTTTCTGGTAACCAACTGGTTGTTCTTGGATTGACGTAATTTTTGGTTTATTATATTTAAAAATGAACCTTTGGATTTGACCGCGAATATAGTACCCCCATCAATATGTATTTTTGGCACGTAGACTGCAAAACTCCACTTAAGCGGCAGATTTTCGCCTATACCAATTTTGATGAAATTTGGTAAATCAAATATTCACAGGTATACGTTTAATCATACTATCAAGAATAAACAGACAAAATGAGAGATTGCGTCAAATGCTAGTCAGCTAGTTATTGAGTAGCCTATAATTTACTTGCACAGACCTTTTCCTTTGCATCTCATTAGCATAAAATTCAGCCTTTTTTAATACCCTATTCAAGGGTAAAAAGAGTAAAGGTATAAACAAGTTTACCTTTTTACAAAAGACACAAGAGACGTTTATATAAAAAAAACTAAGGACGACTTTTTTTCCTCTCTGAAAAATAAAATAAAAACAAGAATTTTTGTATTCTGTGTCTAAACTCGTTGAAATTAAAGGAAAATAAACTTTTGACGTAGGAACTTTATTTTTTGAAATTAAAAATAAATTATATCTTTGCTTTTTCAAAATGCCTCTTTTTCTTGTAAAATAGAGTCCATCGTTTCGTCTCCAATTAATATTAAATGAAATTATTAAAATAGATATGCTAACTTAACCTTTACTCTTGAAAAGTAAAATTAAGTCTCACCGAAATCGTAGGGGTTTCACAAACATATCATGAAATTAAATTGGACACTGTTTGAACCCAATGATAACCGAGAAACCCCTCCTCTTGAAATTTTGTGTGAACTAAGCTGAACTAGTTTCGTATGCAAAATACATCAATGGTACCAGAACATTTTTTTTTCTGTTTGCGAAGGAAATAATAAACGCCTTTACGTTGGGTTCATATTACAATTAAATTGCAATCAATGCTATTGTTTACCGAGATCGTTCACATTTCAAAGTCCAGTATTGGCTCAGTAAAAAGTTTTACTTATTTATTCAAAAGAAAAAGTTTTAGTAAATTAATAAAGTCCATCATGACAATGATTGCAGCAAAAGTTTCTTCTTCTGTTAAATGTAAACAAAATGTCAAAAATAACGAACGAGGATCTTTCTCTCCCGTCTGTTAAATTAATGCCAGTCTCATTTTATTTACATTTTAAATAAAAAATAAAACGAACCGAAAATGTAATTGAAAAAATAATTATAAAATATATTGTAAAGTATGCTGGGACTCAGGAGTGGGGGGACATGAACAATATTATAAAATCCAAAGACAATATTGTATTTTAAAAAGGGTTGACAAAGAGAGAGAAATTCGATTTGAACAACAGAAAAAAGCTATATCAGTTTTCAGTTGCTTTTCCATTTGTTGAATTAAGTCAGGTGGAAAATGGCATTTTGAATACATATGTGCTCTCTGTTATAAACCCGATCAACTTTAAAGCACAATTCTTTCTTTAAATGAGAATTTATTCTCATTGAAAGAAAAGAACTTCTCAAATTAGTTTGTCTTTTCGTGTCGCGATAACTTTCGAACATGTGACCCAAAATTTGTGTCGATATATCTCTAGAAATATCTGATCTAAGGTCTTAGGGCTTATTGGGATCCAATATAATATTTCGTCTAGGAACTCAAATGAATTACTACTGTTATACTCGTAATTGCGCTGATTTGAGATAATATGTCAAGTAAAGCCATATTTAAGACAAAGGACCATACGGTATCTTCACTTATATTTCACAGATCAGACTCGGAGCATCTAATTTCATCCACTCTTGAGGAGTTTGTAAAAACTGAAATTTAGAATTGAAAACTAGCCTTTTCGATCAAAATTAACAAGATGGGAGAATAAAATATTATTGCCTTGCTAGTTTCATTAAATAAAAAAAAAACTTCTCAACGAGATATGACCAGATTTTTTCGTTCAAACTATGACGTTTAGCGGCATTAATTTTTGAAAAAATCTGTTTAAAGGACCTGAAAATTTATTTATACCAATTTCTCATAACTTACTGTTCAACTTTGAGGAACCACTCAGGAGCAGAAGAATATTAAAAGACGGGAATGGTGATCCACTGTGTGTGATTTGCATTGAACAATGGAGAGCAGCTTCAGAAAGCACATCAATGACGAGATAAATTCTTGGAAGCTATGGGTAGTTCTTGAATGAATATAACCTTTCAATAAATCAAGTGCGAGTATATGAATATGTATCACGTTTATACTAGTAGTTCTGTAAACTATAAACCCCACTTACATGCTTCAAAGGGCCACTTGGGACCCTATTTGGACGAAGGTCTGAATTCTATGATCAGCCTATTCTATGAACTTAATACATGTCCATACCAAGTTTCATCAAAATTGGCGTTGGAGAGCTATCGTGGCACTGATAGGCAAAAAATAGTAAAATCTTAAAGTTAAAACGAGATCCGTTTGTACCGTAAAAAAGATGTTTATTCTTATCAATAATGCACAGGACAAGTGTTTTTTATACCAAGGTAAAAATTTCCTGTGACGGACGCGAGGATGTGAAATAGTTCTATTTTGAACCTGTTTTCGGGTGTCGTATGGTTAGCCTTAGCCACTTTTCTTGCCGATTAAGGGAAATATGAATGCTTGCATATATGACTGCATAGACACAATTTTCCAAAGAACTGTTACCATTCTCAACTCAAACTGAACTCTTCGTTCCATCTGCTAAAGCCTGGGAGGCTTGGAACTGAATGACACAACGACAGCTGAACAAACGCTCTGATAATTATTATACGACTAATCTTCAACATTAACATCCCCTCCCTCCTCAATCCCGTTCTATTGACCTTTTCTATTGTTCACCTTTTGTTGGAGTATCTAGTATTTTCATAATAAACTTTAAACTTAGGGTGGGGAGAGATTAATACCTGGGCATGGCCTCATCTCAATCTCAATAGAACTTTGACAAAATTAAATTGTTCTTCTTGTTTATTTTATATGAGAATTTATAAGAGAGAAGCTTTGTGGATGAATGACATGGAGACAAGTGGGAGTTTTTTTTGGGACAAGAATTGAAAGTGGAGGCTAGTTGATGGTGATGTGGTTTAAGCGGTGTTTTTGCCTAAAATCAACTTTGCTCCTCATTTCTGGTTCTGTTTTGATTCTAGTGAATCGTGAGGTTATTGAAACTAGTTAGAGATCAACGTTGATCTATTGCTTTTGAAATCTGTACAATTTTACATAGGTGAAAATGAGAAACATTGAAGGTTGCTGAGGTTAGAATGTTACGATGGAAACGTGAATTAACAAGTATGGATAGACTGAAAATAAAATCAATATTTATTGAGGACCATTGAGGAAACTGTCCCGTGACCTGAATAATATTTTATCGGACAAGTAATTTACTCTTGTTCTTAGGATTGTTACCAATATTTATTTCAAATTTACATGGTATTGCAACTAACTTAGGTTAATTTAATGAATCATAAGTCATGTGACTCATTTATGAGACTTGTGGTCACCATGAGTCAAATTCATCGCAAGAACATATTTTGGCAAAATGTATTATTCAAACTCATTAAAAAAAAAAAAAAACATCAGTGGAGGTTGCTGTGTGTCATTTTATCTTGGAAGAAACTCTGAACCCGTCTTGACATTTATTCTTTATATTGACTTTAGAAGTTAATTTACGCCAAAAATGGTGTCCAAAGAAGAATAAACAATTTTCATATTTGCGATAACTCACTCAAGAATGAAATGCTTATTTGACTATAAGTGTCAGTCAGCTCCTCCAACATTAAGTTGAAATGCTGATGAACTTAGATATCAATCCATATGAAACATTTCCTGATCTGATAAACCATGTCTCAAGAAGTCAGCTAGTATTGAATTTTTAGAAATTAAAAACATTTCTTTCTCTTTTGAAACGAAATTTAAATCTTTTCTGAGACATCTTCAAAATATATATTTGAATAATTTTTCCTACTGTTCATTCATTCAAGAGTTAACTTTACTTTTCTTGCCTATACTAACTTACTTCCACAAGCTTACATCTGAACTGTCATGTATTTATTAAATAATATTTGTTGTAGAATACGCCACTGACAATGTCTTCAATAAAATAATTCATATGCACTCGTCAAATTATTAAATAATATTTGTTGTAGCATACGCCACTGACAATGTCTTCCATAAAATAATTAATATGCACTCGTCAATTTATTAAATAATATTTGTTGTAGGATACGCCACTGACAATGTCTTCAATAAAATATTTGATATGCACTCGTCAATTTATTAAATAATATTTGTTGTAGGACACACCACTGACAATGTCTTCAATAAAATAATTAATATGCACTCGTCAAATAAATTGTGTTGCTAATATTTTCCTATTTATTTTCTGTTGAATCCAATGAGATGATTTGAGCGAAATATAAATCGCTCCAATCTTGTCAGGTGATCGTATTGATTTATCATACGTAATATTATGATAAACTAAGTGTTTCAAACCATTTGGCACTTGTACAGATCTGAGGAAAGTTGTGTCGATCGATCAGATAAAGTATTCCTTAATTACGTATCTTGATCAATGCAATAATAAATCTTCCGATGTGCACAGTAGACTATTTCTTGGTTTATCCTAATTATCGTTTATTAGGATAAGAAATTTATTAAATGCTATTTTGAAAGGCTCACAAAAGAATTAATATCTGATTTGATAATGAGGCGAATGTAATCACCGAGGGGAGCAAGCCAGCTTCAATTAGGTGACGGTCCTAAGCCCGTGTAAATACAGAAGGTTTGGTGTTAGGAAATAGGAAAGGCACCCAGCCTTTACAAATCTATTTTGGATCAAAATTAGGGGAACATTCTGTACTAGCGTCTTCCTATTTAAGATAGATTGAGATTCCGCAAGTCAGATCAAAACAATTGAATAAAGGCTGGGCTAGCTTTACAGATTTTCGTGTATTTTACACAGCTTCATGAATTATAATATTTCTTGTTTGTGCAAAATTTGTATCTACAGGCATTGCGGTGCCGAAATATGAATTGCCTTTTTTTTTGTTTTGTTTTATGATAAATTATTGCCTTTAAAAAACTCTGCTTCAAACCAATGATGAAAAATCATCAGCGAAATGCGAGTTTGTATGAATTTTTTACATATACTAAAGAGAATAGGCATAGAACAAAAGGTTGTGGAATGGTAAAATTAAGGAAAGCAAATCCAACTCCAAATAGAATAGGGAAAAGGTGAAGTTAAGAAGATGAAGATATCTCGCGATTTTACTGAACCTGGAAATTTGAATTTTTGTAGACGGATGAATAAGGGGGGCAGAAATGTATTTTGGTGTTGATATTTTTCAAGGGGATTACTTAACAGCAATAGAATAGAATCTTTATTTCGAAAATAACATTTTATTACAAAGTGCTTTCCCTGAACTGTGCTGATCATGTTTTTACTAACGGGTACAGTGAAATTTCCCAAATAATGAGTACTCAAAACTATCATTAGAAATTTTTAATGATAACTCACAATTTTCATAGAAATGTTCTTGTTTATTAGAATGTGTGGCATTGATCTCAAGAAAATGAAACATTTTTTGGATCGCCTCTAAGAATTTATGTTTCAGTTTTTAAAATATTGCTTTATATTTTCAGTATCCAAGTTTTTAGTACGGAACTCCTTGTTTTTTTTTACTTTCGTAAGATTTTCGTAAAAATCAACTGCAACAAAAGAGTCATTTGTCCTCTTTCATTTCAGAAAATAATTTAATGTAGCATATCATACTTATCTATTTCGTTTAATGTGTAGGACAGTTTGAAATTTTCGTTGACTTCATCATCATCAACGCACGTCCTCTAGCTTTGGCCCATAGCTTTTGTCAGTTGTCAAAAGAAAGACGTCTTTGATTTTCCTTCTCACCTATGAATGTGGTTGACAGTTTTTCTCGTTTGTTCTTTCTGATACATAATTTATCACTTTTTTTATCACATATTATTCTCTTCATCGTTCATGGTGATGATCATTATTTAATTTTATGCTTAATTACTTTTAGTCTTGTTTTTTGATTCGCCTTTTTACAGTTTTGTATGTTCATTGAATATCAAGCTGCGCCCTATTTTCAAAAGATTTTTTTCATGACTTTACTCACTCTATTAAACATAATTTGTCGAGTTAGTGTCTCATGTTCATTTATTTTTGTTATAAAACAATGTAGGATCATTTTTTTTTTTTTTTTTTTTTTTTTTTTTTTTTTTTTTTTTTTTTTTNGATCATTTTTTTTTTTTTCATGTACTAATACTTCCGAAAATATTAAATAATGCATGCTGTTCATTGGCACATCCACTAAATTTCAATGTTTTATTATCACATCCACTAAATTTTAGTGTTTAATTATTATCAAATCCACTAAATTTTGATATGTTATTAGTACATCCACTAAATTTCAATGTTTTATTATCACATCCACTAAATTTTAGTGTTTAATTATCAAATCCACTAAATTTTAATGTGTTATTAGCACATCCACTAAATTTCAATGTTCTATTATCACATCCATTAAATTTCAATGTTTTGTTAGCACATCTACTAAATTTCAATGTTTTATTATCACATCCACTAAATTTCAATGTTTTATTAGCATATCCACTAAATTTCAATGTTTTATTAGCATATCCACTAAATTTCAATGTTTTATTAGCACATCCACTAAATTTCAATATTTTTTATCCTTCATCTCTTGTTTCTTGGAGCCCTTGGCAATTATGAATCTCCAAAGTTATAAATTTCATAGCAACTGAAATACTTCGCATCAAATAAAAACTTATTAAAAGCTATCTAGCTAGCATCGAGCACAATGATGACATCCCATAATAATGATTTCCCATTTGAATTAATTACTCTATTCTAGTGGACATTCCTAAAGGAAAAGAAAAAAAAAACTAATTTGCGTAATCATAATTAAAATCATGAAAAAGGTTTTTTTTTTTTTTTTTTTTTTTTTTTTTTGCATTTGGAAGAAAAGTCTACTTTAAAACAACAAAACAATGGAAGAAAAGAAATAACTGAATTAAATTTTTCACAGCGGAAAACGAACTCCGTCGTCAAAGGCTTCAACTGAAGGAGTTAATGTTTTTTCTGTAGCACAACATCAAACAGAAATGTAAAAAAATGTTGAGTGATTTTTTAAAAAAGAAAATCTTGAAAAGAAATTATTAAATTTTGTAATTATATTATTTTAAAATAAATAATTCATTTAAATGGTTATTTTTAGAATAATAATTACGACGAATAATTAAATTTTAGTACCTATGATTTAATCTTCGTCAAAATTTTACTAAAAACTATCGTCATGTTTGGCCCATATAAATGTTCAAAAACAAGCGATCAAAAGATTTCCCGTTGATTTATCATCATGAAAAGGGTCCTAGGAAAATGATAAATCTAAATACTTACTCGTATAGTTCAATTTTAGAGTTTATCTTTCGTCGGAGATTTACAGTAGCATTATACATGGGCCTGTAACAATTCATGATATATCTAACTTAAAGTTAGTATTATACTCGTACACAATAAACGACCTTTTGCTTTTGTATTTAAAGAATATTAAAAAAAGGCCCCCCTGGATGAGAAGGGCTAGAAATCGAAAGAATTTTCATCATAAAGGCAGAAGGAATTTTTGTTCGTCCTGCTAGCTACGATAGGAACATAATACTTTTATATATTTTTTAATTTCAGTAAAATGTCTGAAAAGATTGTGAAGGGGATATTGGAGACTGTAGCTTGTAGTTTTCATTTGTAGATATACGAGTGGAAGTTTTATTGATCATCTCCACTGTACATATCCATTCTATGTATGGGTACTGGGGAGTGGGGTACCAATAGTTTTACTGCATTGGTAGCTGTTGACTCTATGATTAGTTTTAAGTTGAATTGCCTTACTCTTGTCAAATAAACCATAACTAGAGTATATATAATTAGAGAAAATATTTTAAATTTCCTCGACTATAAAATTACTTGACCTTCCCCAGCTGAGAACATTATCAGAGCTAGATAGTTCGAAGTATAGGAATCTAGTATTGGGGTCAAAATAACTTTCTACACATTTATACTTCGATCTTACCATCTTTGATGAGATCCTCGAGGGAGGGTGAATTCACTATTACTATTTTTATTCAAGGAAATAATGATTATATGATAATTTTGTTTCTGAAAATAAAGCACAGGCTTCTCTTTTGCATTTTCATTAGACAGGGTATAAAAATTCAACGTATAAAAATGGAAAGTATAAAAAAAGCTTTGAACCTATCTAGCGAGTATTTTTCACACTCGGGATTTTTTTACCAAGTTGTTTTTAAGGATTGTCATAAAGGGTTCGGTGAAGTAGATAACACACATATTAATAATTTCATTATTTGCCGAGATTGTGTCCTCAAGAAAATCATCAACAACACAACGAATCTGTAAAATTTCTGACTGACTTTTTCTCATCATTTTGAGACTGATTCCCGTGATATGACGGACAGACAAATATCTCAGGTTTACTATTATTAAGGGTTTGTTTGCTGCCTTCACTCCTCAAACACCCATAATGATCAAACAGCAGGGTATACAGTATTCATTTTATTTCTGGTTATATTTTTATTGTTATAATAATCACTTGTTGCGAAAAAATATAACTCGTCCTTTTATAAAACCAGCCGAGCAAAAATAAAAAGCTCTTCTTCTTTTCCCTCTTACAAAAAGCAAGAAAAATAGAAAAGTAAAATAAATAAACATAAAAATAAATGAAAGGGTAAAAAAAAGATACTCTCAGGAAAGTGCTCATAATATTAGAAAATATTGGTACAAGGGAGGAAACACTCGTATCTTTTGGAAGGTATTGTTATTTTTTCTGGACAACAGGTGGACGTTAAGTCTGGGAAGGGAATTTTCTTAGTGGACTGCAAACAAAGTGGTAGGGTTGGACAAAAGAAAGGAAAATACTCTTTTTGGAAAAAATAAAACAGTTGAAGCATGCTATGTAAAAGATTTTATTTTTCTCCAAAATAAGAAGGGTGTGATTTGTCGAGAAAATATTCTTGCCAGTTCTAAAATTCAATCGTATTCAGTTCAAACCGAATAATTCAAAGTTGTTGTGATGTACGCTTGTGCACTACAGCATTACAAAGAATTTCTAAAAAAAAAAAAAAAAAAAAAAAAAAAAAAAAAAAAAAAAAAAAAAAAAAAAANAATAACCATTATTTCCATCGTATTAACTTTTATTATTCGATAAAATAATTCAAATTCGTTATTATTTTATTAATTTTAGTGAGCATAGAAGCTTGAATGATATTTCTTTAGTTTATTATGTGGCACCTTTAGGGTCATCACAGAATTACAAAGAATTTACCACAACTCATTCTCACACAATAGAGGACTTAAAATTGAGCATTAACATGGGACCTACACGGTTGCCAACATTATGGGTTAAACACAAATAAATTAACACAAATAGACGCTCCATTATTACGAATTACAGGTAAATTTGGCATTCCAATAGTAAGTCATTATTACCTATGAGGATACCCATCTCAAATGTGCCTACATCAGAAAGCTGTCCTTTAAATTACGTAAAAATAGGGATAATATTTTTTGATGCTGTTGACATGTTAGGCAGCAGGTAACCCTGGATATGAACTAATGCAGTATTTTAAATTTCACCTCCATAATTGTCACGCATAAAATTTTCATTTTTTTTTTTATTAAAAAAAGAATAAATTTGTTTTCAACAAATTTATTGATTATTTACCCATTCCTAAATTTTACAATATTATATGGAGAACTTAACTTGTCATGCCTTTTTTTATATAAAAAATATCCCTATCAACATTTTTTTTTAAAATACACACAAGTTCATCATAATTTGTTGTAAAAAACCGACAAACCTTGCTGAATTATTTTCAATCCCCCTTTTTTTTGCTATTTCTCACAGCAGGACATATTATAATCCTTCAAGTCCTCCTAAACCTAATGACAGAAAGGAGACAATGTTATTATAGGATTAACAAGGATTTTAGCCACATGTTTGAGCATAAAAGAAATTATGCTCATCAGTAAACGCATGTCGTTTTCAAAATATTCTAATACGCTTTCCTGTTAATGGATTTTCAATAGGTTACTAATGGTGCAATTTTGAGTCTTAAAAGTAAAATTATTATAAATAATGAAATATCACTCATCCTTTTTTTTTTCTTTTGACACCTTGAAAAAAACTTGGTCTGCTTGGTTTTAAGGGTAATATAACTAATATACTGCAAATCAAACTCTCACATAAATTCAGTAGTAGGACTTCAGTGCTATTAATCATCTATTATCTAAAATAAGTAATCCAAAATCATTTCATTAAGTTGGCAGTCACGTGATACAATGGCATGATCTTCTTCCTTTCATCGGTATCCTCTAATCTCGCCAATAATTATTTCAAACGAAAATAGAATAATAAAACGGCAGAGGAATAAAATTTAAATAGGACTTAAAATGGCGGAAATATTAGAGAAATAAAATTAAAAAAAAATTCAGTTCTTATATTAAAAAAAAATTCTACTTGGTCGTAGCAACCTCTTGTCATTAAATTTTCTTTATTTAATTAATATACATTTTTTTCAGCAGAAAGTTTCGAGTAGATAAAAAAAAAATATTATTTTTTTGGATTGGGTTTTAACGTTATAGGGTATTATAGAAAGTCATTGGGGCATATCCAATTATTCCCAGGGAATATATTTTTCCCTTTCTCTCCCTCTCTCTTCACAATTTTTCCAATGTGTACATTTTCTCTCCCAGTTATTGTTGTTGTTTTTCATACTTCCTTTGCTTTCCGTTTATTTTATTTCCCTTTCCATCCCCTCATTCTACTTTGTTCAATTGCTTTTTCTTTTCTTTTTCCCAATTTGTTCTAGATTTGCAGACTCTAATTTACAATTTTGTGCAGTTATTTGTTTGTTTCTTTCTGAAACTGAAATTATTAAAGTCTGAAGGATCTGCAATAACAATTTCTCAATAATTTCAGTTTGATTTTTTTCTTTTTTTCTTTCTTTTTTGAAATGCCTTTTAAACAGTTTGTCTTTTGGGGTTAATTATACTTGAGGTGAAATTGTTTTTATCTCTGGCATGACTGAACAGATTTTAACAAAGCAAAGGAGGTTCCACCTTTCTCAGGCAAATTTTCTTGGTTCTACTGTGTTGTGTGTTCTGAGCAGACTTATAATACTCAAAGACATTCAATATTTCTTTGTTCACACTGTGTATCACCTAATATCACTGTCCATCTAAAATGTATCTTAATAAAGTATACTCTCAACAGTTTCATACCCTTGATAGTGACCCTACCCCCCATTCTAATCCTAATGTACACATATAATGCTAACAATGAGGAAAAAAATAGAGTCAATAGATCTGTCAAAGGGTTGAACATCACCCCTCTACTCTCTATTTGTTCACATATATGATAGCAGGGTGAAACGGTGATTATTGAAATACTATCTTCTACCGGGTAGATCTCTGATTGCTAAAAGTAAGGTCGTCGAAATTACTACCGAAATTTCATAAAGATAGGCAGTTTTTCGGTTAGAGTGTATGAGTTAATACACGCTTTGCCTTTATACAGGGTGTTCCAAAAGTCCGAGACTACCTGAATATCTTTTGAACGGCTTTGTGTGGAGTTTTGAAATTTTGCATGGTATTATATTCCAAATTAAACCACCTGATGGCGTGACCAATTTTTCAAGAGCGGGTCCCATGTGGCCCCCAAGGGGTCCAACTTTTGTTTTTTAAATACGAACCCCCATTTTGTGATACATTTTCAGAAAATGAAAATGTATCACAAGAGGGGTGTTCGTATTTAAAAATTTGGACCCCCTGGGGGCCACATGGGACCCGCCCTTGAAAAATTGGTCACACCATCAGGTGGTTTAATTTGGGATATAATACCATGCAAAATTTAAAAACTCCACATAAAGTCGTTCAAAAGATATTCAGGTTGTCTCGGACTTTTGGGACACCCTGTTTAATTGCATAACACTTAGTCTTCGTCGGCTATTAATAGTTCAGTCACTTCAGTTTCCTTGCTAAATTCTAAATTAATTGCAAAAATATCTCTCTTCTAAAACATATTTTGATTTTTTTAATCAGTCTTCGGTTCTATGATTTTTCGAAGATTCCAAAGGTTCATTATTGAAAATAATAAACCAAAAGATAATATGATCTGTTATGAGTAGTCGAATACAAACCTTTTGTTAAATTCAGCATTTAAATTTGAAACAGCAAATTCGTAAAATTTCTTAGAATTTATTCACAATTACATCTCACAATTGACTGTATGTCACTATAACAATCGTTGGAAATTTAATCATTAAAAAGCCTTTTAATCGGACAAAGGAAATTAAAAATCAATTTCTTTGATTTATAAAATAATTATGAGCTGCAGAACAAAACTCTCGACTCTTCCAAACCAAATAATTCATTCCATCAAACCACTTTGTTCCGCAAGCCTTTGTCATTATCGTCTGCAAATAACATACTTGTTATATAACCCAAAGAACTTAACCACATATCGTGATAAAAATCCATTTTCGTATTTTTTTTTAAAGTGATATTCTGGAAGTATATTATTGTCTGAATATTTCATTGCATTTTTTTTCCTCAACAACTTGAAATTGAAACGTGATTATCTGCTTTAGATTATACATGTGTCACATTTTTACTATCCCCTACCTCTTTTTGGTAATTTGGACATTGTTACCCCTTCTTCAACAATATATATTATTATCCATTTATCGCATCGAGTATTTTATTAACTAATATACCTTATTACTCTTTGATCTCAATCATACATTTTATGCATTTTCGTCAATTTTTTTCGTATTACATTTTTAAATATTTAATGAAATATGCATATTGTATAGTAGTTCTCAAGGAATCCACTGGACTGCCAAAAGTTCCCCCTCCCTTTGAGAATATTGTTTATTTTTTAAATGGAAGAAAATTTTTATTTTCAAAATTATAAAAATTTGATTACAAAGAAATTTCCCTGAGCTGTGCTGGACAGCTTCTGACTCAATCTTCTGTCCTTGACATTTTATATTCAGTTATTGGTTATACATGACCGCTCTCATAAACATGTTGCAATTAAATTTTCATCACAAAAAGCTGCGCATCCTCCTTAGAGGTCGTTCTATGTGGTATTCAAATAATTTTTTAATATATTTTTTTTTTAGAGAGAAAGTAAACGTATAATTCACCAAAAAAATGCATCTGCAACTGACACCGCATTGGTGTTTGCCTTCCGACACAGCACTTATTTAGATACAATTTTTTTATTTAAGTAAAATAAAAAACAATCATGAAATCAGTTATTTGACTACGGACCGTTTTTGCCTCCTTTCTCCACGGATTTCTTTTGTTTTAGATTCATCTATTTTCATCGTTCCTTTTCTGTCGAGTCAAACAATTTGAGTCTCCGTCCGTCTCTGGAATCAATATGACCTGAAGATGATTCGAAACAGATTTCTTTTAATAAATAATTATTGCTCTGAAAAAAATGTTGTTCTGAGGAATCTTCCTTATTCATTATAAAAATACTCCTTAAATCCGAAAGAATATCACTTTAAATAGATAGTACCTACATCTCCTTTTAACTCTTCTTTTGGATCAAATTTAAAAATGATCAGACTTGGGATGCAATCAGTGGGAAATTTGGTCATTGTATTGTTTTTAATATAAAACCTTGTTCATCTAAAATATAAAAACAATACATACATTTGAGAAATGGTGTGGGGAATATAACCGTAAGGTGTTTTAGTTGATGGGAACATTTTCTGACGTATGGGGAGCACGCGGCACTCTTAGTTAACACTGAAACACCCTAAATATTAAAAATGATAATAAGGAAAATATTCTATAAGATTATTCCAGGGGTTGTTATGTATCTAACTCATTGCTCGATAGGGCATGAAATATGGATTAATAATTGCGGGTTTTATTGTTATGATTTCGTCAGGGGTTTTGAAAATATGATTTGTGTAATTTGAGATTATGATGAGTGTATTGAGTTAAGTGGATTTTCATTTGTTCATCATCCCCTCCCCACTACTTATTGGCTTTGTTATATTAATATTATTCAAGTTGTTCTATTATGAATAATATCATATCATTGTCTTCATTTGATATTTATTAGTATAATTACGAACAACCTCAAGAAGTCCTCTCTCTGGCCACGAACTTGTTAGGTTTAATCCAAGTTTGGGCCTAAAAATTAAGCTATGTATTTTTCTTAGTTTCTACTTATGAGGCGATGTGGAACTAATATTCCTGGAACAACGGGTCAATTGCATGTAACAAATTTTTAATACGGGCTATAGATTATTAGATAATTTTCAACCCAATTTCTGAAAAAAAATTCTTAGCGTCAAGTTTTAATTTAGGACATGGTTTGCCCGATCTCTCAAAATGGCCATACCTCTGAGGTGCCTAGCGAGTCAGAGAGACTTAACAAGAGCAAAGGAAATAACTCGTTTTCCTTTCTTTGGGAAAGACGTGTACATTAAATATATCAGAGAACCTAATTGATAGAATCAACAGACAAAGAAGTAAATTAAAATTGATACAGTTCACAACAAAATTACCACAGCTTTTATAAAGTGAAAATGCCATTATATAATTGATATCACATTACAAGCGACAAGGCCATACAAGTACCTAATATAATATTATTTATCTAACATTTTAACTGTTTTTAGGTGAAACTCGCCGCGCCATTTATCATACAAATGGTAGCCTTTGATGTTTTCATTAATTATTGAAAGTTACAGTGGAAAGAGGGGAAGAGCTTTTCTACCCGTCCTCTGCTCTCGTACGGTCGCAACAATTTAGCGTTAAATCTATTATTACCAACTACTTTTTGTTTCTCAATGGCCTACAATGAGAGGTAATATAAAAATGCTGCCAACCGAGTACATGGATTGTTAATTTGCCGCTGTTGACTATTTTTTGTATGGCAAATCTACTTTTTTGGGGGCCGGAATAACCCAGCATTATTTAGTAAAAGCTAGCCGTTGCCTAACTTCAGTGATCTAACGGGAACTGGCGTATTCAATGTGCCACAGGCGCTGATAAATTCTACTTTTAAAATATTCCTAGTTTCACAAATATCGTAAGATAATTTGTCCTAGAACGTAAGCATTGATCACTACAACACTCTTTTGAAATCAGCACGCTTCAATACTTTTTCCTTTTTTTTGTTTTGAAAATTTCAAAATTTAATTAGACAGCTTTTGACATGATCACAAAAGTATCAGATCACAATCTTTTGACAAACTTTGATTTCGGCAATTTTTTTAATATGAAAAATTTTATATCTGATTTTCTAGTTTGGTTGTAATTATAGTTTTTAAAAAAGGGTGTGTAAAGATTGTTTAGAAATGCTTTTAACTGGTTATATTTTAATGGATATGAAGTGGCGCAGCACAGGCTCGAAGTTATTTTGGAGGTTTTGGAAAACTTTTTCTCCATTGGGTGATCGCAGTTGATGTTCATGTGGTATTAAAATGTTACCACACTACTTCCTGGTACGTTACTGATACTTGTAACTATCCAGGGATCATCAACCACTTGCTCGGGCCCTGGAGTCGCCCCCCCNATTTTATATCTGATTTTCTAGTTTGGTTGTAATTATAGTTTTTAAAAAAGGGTGTGTAAAGATTGTTTAAAAATGCTTTTAACTGGTTATATTTTAATGGATATGAAGTGGCGCAGCACAGGCTCGAAGTTATTTTGGAGGTTTTGTAAAGTTACTCCGTGACTTTAAACCGTCATAATTACCTAATTTTATAACTTTTCTAATAATAACGAATTTATTCGTTATTATTAGTTTGTGTTTAAATGGAATGCACATGTTGTTGCTAAATTTAATGTCTACGCTTGGAATCGAACCACATTTCAGATTACAAATCTTCCAACTTAGCTAATAACTTTTTGTCCACTAGTATATATATATTTTTTAAGCCAAATTTAGTTTTGTAAAATCCAAATGTATATTTTTTTGTGCTAAAGTCGAATATCTTATTGTGCATCACGGCGTTACAAGTCAATCATCATCCATGTCAATTTTCAGCTACAAAACATTTTATCTCTTGCATTAACACTAGCTACTCAATGGATGATGTACAGATTATAGTGTAGCAATATCAATATCAATTTTCTATCAGCTACAAAACATTTTATCTCCTGCTTTAATTCTAATAACTACTCAATGGATGATGTACAGATTATAGTGTAGCAATATCAATATCATTTTTCTATCAACTACAAAACATTTTATCTCATGCTTTAACACTAATTAACTTTTAAATAAATAAAAACAAAACACTTACCAAAAACACTATTTATAATTATTTATAAAGAAACTAGTTTCGAATCATTCGATTCATCATCAGTCGAGTCGAAGGATGGAAGTTGAAATTTTTTATCGAGTCAACTTCCATCCTTCGACTCGACTAGACTGATGATGAATCGAATGATTCGAAACTAGTTTCTTTATAAATAATTATAAATAGTGTTTTTGGTAAGTGGTTTGTTTTTATTTATTTAAAAGTTAATATTTTTAACACTTATAATTAACATGTTATTCAAAGATTTAAATTTAACACTAATAGCTACTCAATGAATGATGTACAGATTATAGTGTAGCAAAATCAATTTTCTATCAGCTACAAAACATTTTATCTTATGCTTTAACAATAATAGCTACTCAATGGATGATGTACAGATTATAGTGTAGCAATATCAGTATCAATTTTCTATCAGCTACAAAACATTTTATCTCATGATTTAACACTAATAGCTACTCAATAGATGATGTGCAGATTATAGTGTAGCAATATCAATATCAATTTTCTATCAGCTACAAAACATTTTTACCATGCGTTAACACTAGCTACTCAATATGAGTACAGATTATAGTTTATAGTGTAGCAAGAGATTAATGATATTGTTAAATTATCTGTTGTCTAATATGTGAGTTATTTAAATTTGACCATGCTGCATCACGAACATTCGGACTGACATTGAATCCCCGTGTTGAGCCATACTAAAAATAAAATGTTAAAACTGATGATAACCCCGACACTGATGATCCTGTTAATTTTCTCTCCCTAATTGATTTTAAGATCCACTGATCTAGATAAATAAACAATGTATAATATAGAGTTGTAACAATAATAATGAAGGGGGGGGGGACTCATTGTTCTGACATACCCCAGGCCGCCCCGCTCACCCCATCCCTCTTCCTCCTTTACATATTAATATTGTCAACAACATAGAAGGCTTGGATTTGGATACGAAACACACGCCAACCTTTTGAATCACAAAATTTGGTTTAAATTTTAAATTAAGGTTCGAAAACATCACAATTTTTTCTCTTTGAGAATAAAATTACAAGTATACCATACTGCGACTGTATCATAGACTCATGCAGTCAACTCTAAAATGTCTTAAACTGACGAAACCTCCCGTGACTTACTTGACAGAAATAAATTTCATACTAAAAGTTTTTTTAAAAAAAAACAAATTGATTTAAACATGTTTTTAAGCAGACTTTTTATTCATTGACATTCCAGAACCCAAAACACAAAGATATTGAGATCTTTTTACTCATTTTTACAATACTCCTCAGCCGTATTAGAATTATTTTCAAATGACTTCATTTTTTGTATGTCCCTTTGTTTTTTCTAAATCCTCATCTATGTTCAATCAGCTGATTGATTCAATCAATCAATCCATGCATTAGAAATTTATGTGATCAGGAAAGAATTCAGAAGGAATAGATTTGAGAAAATGGTTAGAGGATGATGCCTTTAATATCAGTTTGCTATCACACAGAGCGTTTTTTTGTTTTTTTTTATTATTTAAAAAATATCACTCATTTCGATTGCGCTAGTGATTATCTGGATCTAACTGTCATTTTTAATCTATATTCTATTTTTACGCTGAAAGTGGCCAAAACTAACTTACCAATGATTATCGTTAACTAGAGAGTAATCTTTAGAGTTGACTCTTTCTTGGTAGTACTTTTCTAAATCCATGCCTGCTCTATATTTTCTATTGACATCGTCCTGAGATAATATCTGCAATCTGAATAATATGCTTGTATTTTTGGGAGGGGATAATGTAAAAGGGTATATCACTCAAGTTTTGGAGTATGCATAGGACGGGGTGGGGACGGTTTTTTGTGTTATGAGAAATCTTTTAGAAATAAGTAGGCTTTGATTATTTATCTGTTCAAAGTGTGTAATTCAGTATAAATATACTAGTAGTTTTGTAAATTGTAGACCTCACTTAAATGGGCCACAATAAGGATCCTGGTGGCAGAATAGGACCTAACAACAAAATTAGAAAATTCCATGAATGTGATAAATGTCCATTCCAAATATTATCAAAATCAGACAAGAGTTATCGTGGAAAGAGCAGACAGATAATCAGACGTTTGAAGAGAAATCGTGGAGTGAAAACTACATCTAACTTTGATCGTCGGAAAATCAGAAGTAATTTGTCTTCATCCAATTATTTCGAAAGATTCCGAAAGTTGTTCTCGTTATTTTCTAATTGACCTTTGGCTACCATCAGATTTTTTATTATTTTTTTAAAGTGTAATCAACAATAATTAGATTATTCACTTTTTACTTCCATAAATATACCTTCTGTCAGTGCCTCCTCACTTCTCCATCACTTACCTTTCCGGTTTTCCTAATCAATTTCATCCTTTTTTTCTTAATACCTTTATCTTCCAAACGTAAGTTCTATCTCATAGCCAAAGTTCTTTCTTATTTGTATGTAGATTGTAGACATTCCGTCCAATGGTCGGTGAATGGTTATGATTTTTACAAGACGATGAATGATCAACGAAACATTTTTCTTATTTCAAAGTAAATAAACTATATACCAGATTGAAGGAAGGTAACTTGTTGTTCAGGTAACCTATAATTATCAATAATATAAACAAATATCTTGTTGGACCACAAAATAAACGTTCCGCCGCCATTTTGATATGCCGCTATATGATTATTATTTGTTGTTAGGCCACCGACAGTGATTTTCTTCTGTGGATGATTTCACCACCTTGTTATCGCTATTATATTTTATTAATGATCTTAAATTAGGTTTGACCTCAAGCTAAGGAGTTTACATGGATGACTAAATAAGGAGCCGTTCACTGGAAAAAAAACCTCCTTAAAATATTAAGCAATGGCATTTAAGTTGTTCATCAAACTTATTGGATATTTTGAGAACCCTTGTTGATACCATCAATCTGGTTTGTGTGGGTATAATTCATAATGACGTAGGTATGCAGTAACTTTTGGTTAGACTCGTTAACTGGACCCCTTGTCTTTTTCTTGAGAGATCGTCAGCTTTGAGTCCAAATGTTCATATCTCAAAAGATATTTTTATAAATATAGAAAGCAAAAATAAGCCCCAAACTCCATGCTTTAGGCTTATGAGACAATCATCTTTCAAAAAATATAAATACAGGCTGAAGAAAATATTTGAAAAGCAATTTTGAGAATAAAATTTTGTTGTTCAGCAGGATGAAGGATTTAATCTCGAGAAAATATTAAGGTCTTACAAAAAAACAATCGTATTAGTCAAAGACGATTTGGAAAATACCAAGAAAGGGGAAAGACCTTAAGGAAAAAGTAATCCTCAGAAGAATGATAAGAAAGGTTCGTTGTAAATACACTAACATCTACAAGAATATGAGAAAGATAATATTTTCTGGACAATAGCTTCATTGTAGATTTTATTTGAACTTTTATTTTTTTATCAAATGAGACAAACTGAATGAAGTTGTAGCTCCAAGAAACCATTCTTATTTTTTTAAAAAATACACTTTAAATCCGACAGCATATCAATTTAAATACAAACCCTATATCCACCCAGCGTCTATGGCACGTTGAATACACCAATTCCTGATAGATCACTGAAGTTAAGCGACGTCCAGCGAGATTGTGCCATGTGGGTGTCCACGTGGGTTCGGGCCCTCGTGATGCTGGCTACTTTTCCGGCCCAACCCAGAATGGGTAAGGTCATTGTGGGTAGCTGGTTTGCAAGTTTCCGGCGAATGGAGGGTGAAACCCCCGTCTTGAATGACCAATAGATGTTAAAGAGACGTTAAGCCAAATTAAAAAAAAAAAACGCTATATCCATTTGAATTAAAAGTTAATAAATGTTAATATTATATATTGATACCCTAATAAGTAATATGAAGTGAAAAATTTTGTCAGAAAACTATCAATACAAATAAGAATTGTACATTCAACTCCTTTAAATCAACTGATGCGTTCTTTCCGAGCAATTTAAAGGTTGATCCTACATATGACACAATGCAATGGCTTAATATTATAAGGAGTGTTTTTTAGTGATCCATCCTTATATTATCAAAATAAAAAAAAATCTTTATTTGGTTTTTGATGGTCGCTATCGGAAGATCAAAGATCATGTATTTGTCTATTCTACTTTATTTATCAGAATTTTCTTTTCATATCTTCAGCACAGTTTTCTTTTTCGTTACCATGGAGATATGCGTAAAAGAGGAAGAGAGTCATCCCGCCATTTGGGTTTTAATGAATTACGATGAATATAAATCTACTTTTCCCCCCCTCTCAAAATATTTTATAAGCTTTTCCTTCTTCATCTTCCGCCTCCATCATACTTGCTGAATTTTCCCTATTATTATATAATCCGAATTTTCTCTTTTTCCTCTTACCAAAAAAATATAGAAAAATATTCTTAAAAAAATTATCATATGAACGAGGGAAAACTTATATTTTTCTTTTCTTATTCGAATTTATATATTTATTTTAGGGTGGAAGGGTAGGGAACATTCTCCCCCGTTTTCCTTGAGGTCCAATTTTAACAATGTTGTTTTTTTTTCTTTAAAATAGTATCTTGTTCTGTTTTACAGAGAACGAATTTTTATTCAAAATTATATTTTGGTTTTGCACAAAGGAATTGGATCATCATTTCTTTTTATATCTTCGTAAAACATTTGGCTAAAGTTTGCAGGACTTGTGAAAATATCTGGGGTAGAGAAAGTTGCGCGGCTCCCTCAACAGCTATCACAACTGAAATACATACAACGGATTCTTTTACCTGCTCTACAATTAATTAAACATATTGAATGCATATTGGTATACTTATTCAGTACATAGAATGATCTCATTTGAAGTTCACAGAATTATTGATATTTTTCAAATTTCTTTTATTTTTTAACAAATACAATAAAGAACAGAGCCCGTATCGAATGACTAATAGATCTTAAAGAGACGTTAAGAAGAAGAAAAAAGTGGAGGAGAACTAAAACATTTTTTTTTCTAAGATCCTAGAATCAGTCATAAATCTCTTTTTTATTACAAATTACAAAAGTCCTTTAACAGATTTTTTTTTTTTTTTTTTAAGTGATACATTTTCAGAAAATGAAANTTTTTTTTAAAGAAATCGTGAAGAAGGAGGTACCATCTCATTAGCAAATTCACCTCCACTAAAAAAGGTATCTACACAATCATTTCACTCTATAGAAAGGATACAAATGACAATCTAAAAATCTAAGTTTTTAATTTTAAGCATTTATTTGATTTATTTATTCAAACTTTTTACAGTATATTTTTATTCACAACAGAATTGCTAACCCCATTTCAATTCCATTTAAATATATTTTATAGGTACAAATCCTCTCCTCCTCCCCATACAATACTTTTATACAAATTAAAGCAGAATTCGACAAATCTTTTATCAGTAAATTTTAATCTACAATCTTCGTTTAACATCTAAAAACGGGGCTCTCTTTCATAAAGGAATATTCAACTTAAATTACCTAATCAGTGTGTTCTGAATTTAATAGCAACAGATGGTATCTTAAATACTTGATGAAAACTTTTGTGTATAAAATAAAAATTGATAAAAAGTTAGAAGTGCTTTTGAGAAGGGTTTTGTTTTACAAATAAAAAATATATATAAAACGCTCCTCCAAAATATTGATTCCCATTACGAATTTTGTATTGCAGGTGAAAGGATAAAAAAGAATTCGTGTTTATATAAATGAGAAAAAAAATACCATCCCCCCAAAATTTTGATATTTTACGTTTCAGCTTACGTAGAATTCATTAAAAAACTAAGATTCAAACATGTCACTTACGGCGTACGATGTATGACCGTCGAAACTTACGTAGAATTGGAGAAAAATAGAAATCAAAGTTGAATAAAAGAAAGGTTTATGGGTCGCTAGAAGCACTTTGCCAATTACCAACTTTAATTAAATCTGGTATTATATATGTCCATTTGGGGTCTATTACTCCTCCAAGCTTGACGTTTCCGTAAATCAAATGGGTTTGGCAGAGCCCCTTTTTTTCTGAATTAAAACCCCTTTATTCATAACAAAAAAATGGGGATAAATTATAGAAGGGAAAAATCGGAGCTCTCTCTTTATGAAGATGCATCTTCTTCCACTCAACTCAACAGACAAAATGTATATAGGAGGGAAATTAGGAGGAAGCTAAAGGGAAAATATAGGAGAGCTGAAGAAGTGGTATATAAAAAAACAATATTTTTGTAGCCCTTTAAATGCTTTTCTCTAAAATATTATAGAAAAGAATGACAAAGTAAAAAAAGTGTCCGTTAATTGAAAATCAGTGTGCGCTACAATAGTAATCAAAACAAAAGCATTTTATAATTTTCAAAGGTTTAACCCTTCGCATCCCCGTGTGTTAACATTCAGAGAACATATTGTTTCTTCCGTTGTGGTGTAAAGTTATGGGAGATTATGAACACTATGGTATCTACGCCTACGCTTAGAAAGCCACAATTCATATTTGTAAAGTTTCCATCCTCAAAGCTATGCAATCTTTTTAATTTTAAACACACTAAGTAATGCTGATTGTTAACTTCTTAAAAATCGAATGTTTCTTTTAAAATAGTTGGGAACGGTCTGTGTGTGAGAGCAATTAAAGAGGGGATTATGATATTATTATTATTTAAAAAAAAATTGTGGAAATGTTGTTCGAATGAAAAGCCATTGATTGACATTAACCGAGTGCGCCCGACCAATTATTTCTTATATCGTTTTCAATTATCTTAATTCTCTCTCTCCTTTGTGCAAATATTTCAAATTCACAATCTGAAAGTCTCATGTTACATTTTGAATCTAAGATTTAAAAAATTTCCTCTCATAGTTTTGCGATTAATCGATCCTTATTCATCATTCTGTTTACTGAGACTCGAAAGGGTTTAATTTGTTTTTCTGTTCACTTGTTCAAGCCTTTGCTAATTATTATTTTTTCATGCAAATTACAATTTTTTTTTATATTTTTTTCGCATTCAAAAATATTGCTCATCCTGATTTATATCATAAAACAAAACACGACCATATTTTTTCCTTTTGTTTTACAATTAAAATATTTTCCATGTTTTTTGAGTCGTTCTTTTTCCTCATATTTTGTAGTAATTCTTGACTTGACGAAATGTGCAATTCTTATTGTTCTACCAAGTGTGATTAAACAAGAGAATAATTAGTATGGTCATATAGAACATCACTACCACATGTTTTGAAAGCAACCCTCATATTGTGTTTTGTTATGTAACTGTTTGAATTAGGAATCCAGGAAAATTCTTCAATAGATGTATCCAACTGTCTAACTACTGGTCGAATAGTCAGAATATTCTGACTTATCCAACAAAACCCTATTTTTGATATAAAACTTTAATCTTATATCACGAAATGAACTTTGATTAGAACAAAGGCTTTCTGCTGGGAGCAACGTCTCTTGGCGAAACAAAAACAACATCGATGTACGAGGAATAAATAATGTCTCCATATTTTGATAGTGAGGGGATTGAAGCGAAAATTTGATTTTCGCTTTGACAACGGCACCTTTGTGCAGAAAAGGTTTCTTTTTTCTCAGTCTCCTCTTTGATCTTAAAATTGCGTCAACTTTTATCCCCACTCTACTTTTAGTTTTCATCCTAGATATATTTTCCTTAGGGCATTAGGAAAACACCCTGTTCTACAATTTTTGATGTTTGTCGCTTTTCCTATCACCTGTTTATTTTAAAAGAAATTAAATAATGTTATTTCCTAAACCTGCAATAATTTTTTTTTTTTGACAAATTTTTGGGAGCCCTCATCGGTTACATCTAGATTGCAATCAAAATAGTTTTCATCATCCGTTTGGTCTTACCATCATCAATTAGGTCCTTGATGGTACGTACCCAAATGTATGAGATCGCAACTCCAAATAAGTTAGTCTGCTGCTATTGTTTTCAATTCTCATCAGCCATCNCGGCAAAAAAAAAAAAAAAATAGTAGAACATATTATTATATTATAGAGATGATTTCTGACTTATTTATCAGCTTTCTGACTTATTACACTCAGATGGACCGGGATTGTGAGAAGGCCACTCTCAAGAGCCAATTTTCATTATGATATACGGAATGACGTACTGACTCATAATCAATGTAACTCAACAATGGCTAGAGATTTTAATTTTTTTTTTTTTTTTTTTTTTTNTTTTTTTTTTTTTTTTAATATTATGAAGCTATGTACGTAATAAGGCAGGATGAAAATCGTTTTTTAGCGTTACAATAATTACACACTCCAAACGGTAAGAAATATAATAAAATGACGAATTTTCCGATATTTGCGAAGAAAAAAACAGATTGAATTTTTTTACCAAAAGTTTTTGCGGCCACGGGAAAATACGCATTACCTAGTAAATAATAAATTACGGGATCATTCTTAAAACAATCGACTAATCGAAGGGGATGTGAGAAGGAAGTACTCATACGTCCCGAGGAAGGGGTTTTATCAATAAATTAAGTTTGAAAAATAAATTAGGACTGGAAAGGTGAAAGAAGAAAAAATCTGGCAAAAACATAGGTATCATGTAATCGCATTACCCCTTCCTAGATAAGTTGAAAAGTGTATGAGGGGAATTTCTTTTGTGTGATAGCCGATGTGCACTGAATTTCAATTCAAAGCCTCAAAATAAATTGCTTTTTGAGATCGCTCCTATATATTTATAAATATTGTAAGTTATTCTTACTTTCATGATACTGGGCTATTTCTTGAAATGATGTTTACATAAGCTCTTTCTTAAATAATAGCTCTTTCAAAACAGCACTTTTAGGCAAATTTCAACTTGTGCAAGAATGCAAAGTTGTCCTACCCTCGGTAGTGAAGAAGAATAATACTCCTTAAAATTGAGGACTCACTCAAAACAGATTAATTGACTTTACCTTCATTCTAGTACCTAGGTCATTAATAGAAAAAGATAACCACTAATTGAATAAGTATTGCGAAATAGTATTCCGGTGCTCCACTAAAAAAAAAGGAACTTGAGAATTATTGCAAAAGAGTATCCCTGTTAGCTAGCGTCTATGGCACGTTGAATACACCAGTTCTCGTTAGATCACTGAAGTTAAGCAACGTCCAGTGAGGTTGTGCATATGGGTTCGCGCCCTCGTGATGCTGGCTATTTTTCCGGCCGAACCCAAGTTGTTTGAGGTCAGTGTGGGTAGTTGGTTTGCAAGTATCCAACGAATGAAGGGTGAAACCCCGTCTTGAATGACCAATATATGTTAAAGAGACTTCAAGCCAAATTAAAAAAAAGTATTCCTTTTAGGTTGAGTTGTATGAAATTTTACTAATTCAATGAATTGTATGTAAGACCTGCACATAAGAGTACTATTTAGTCGACAATACAAATGGTTTAAGTTCATGCCAATAAGGACATACTATTGTGAGAAAATTTTTACCTTTGATATCAGGAGCGTCTGAATTCAGAAATGGAGAGTCATTTTCCTGCATAACTGTAAGAATGTTTCCTTACCTTTTGTTTTGGGGAAAAGTACGAATTGAAAAAAAAGGGTTAATTTTTTATAGATATTTAGACCCTTTACTTAAGCCTACAGACAAACCCCAGACATTGCCGAATTAGTATTGTGCTTAGAGTTGTGACTGTGCTGGTACGGAACCCTAAAAACTATACACGGAAAATTTGATAAGGATTTTAATCTGATTGAAGTACATCCCAGATACAATATATGTTTCCTAAATGAGAGAACTTTTTAATCCTTTTACATTATTTCTTCCTTTTTTGAGTATTGTCCGCTCCGATGGATCTCAACGCAATTACATGCCCTCTCTTACTTTCTTTTTGGAAAAGTACTTGATGTAATTGAGTCCCCCCTCTCTGCTGCTCCATTCAAGATTTCCTTTTTTTTTATTTTATATGTTCTATTAATTCGACTTTTAATTACTTTATAATCGATGAGGTTTTTGCTTCACTTACTTTTTTTATCCTCAACGGAGGTTTTTTCTGAAGACTTTTATTTTGCTGATATGAGCAAAGGAAATTGTATTATATGTGCATTTAATTTTTGTTAAGTTGATGACGTGAACGGATAAATATTGTTAGAGTTACATCAAAGCAGTAATTTATCTTTGAATTCTAAAATGGTGCAAATACAGTACAAGGCAAAACCAAAGTTACATTTGCATGGATGCAACGAACTTAGAAATGTGAAATTTCGAGAGTTGTTACCGTTCAATTTACGGATAAGAACGTTAGAATCTCTGAAGTGATCTCGTAACTAGCCCTTTTTAGCAAAATTGTAACCACTGAAGCTTTACCCTATTTTTATGTAACTCAATGGCTCTTGAATGACCTGAAAGATTCGCTTGATTCCGGGGTGTAGAGTTGGATTACTATCGAGTGCTGATTTACTCAAAGGAATTTTCCGTACCTGGGGTATGGATATATTCCCTGACGTAATGCTAGAGCATTCTGCTTCATCGGAAGCATCCCATGAAAGAATACGTAAGGATTATTTTGTTATCTGTAATGATACTCTTGCTCCTTTTTATGAACGACTTTTGAGAATAAGTAGGAAACATGATGGAGGCAAGAATTTTATTTACATTTTTCAATGTAGGCAAATAAAATTCTATTTGAAAATTCAAATTTTCAAACAAACTGTGTTAGGGGAAGGTGAATTCGGGAACAGTATTATACAGAAAGCATAAGAAAGTTAATTTTTGATCGAACGTACTGAGGTCTTGTTGTAACTCCACAATTTTGCGATTGCCTGTTTTTCTGTTCGTTCCACGATAGATTGATGAAACTTGTATTATGTTCATAGAATTTTAATAGAAGAATTGTTCAGATAATAAATAAATCAAATAATTAGACAGTATCGATTCTGATTAATTGTAAAGGTGACAAGCTTTCAATAGTACTCAGACTATCATTGTCAGGCCGATGTCGACTCTACGGTGTTCAGACTACGCTGAACACCGTAGAGTCGGCATCGGCCTGACGATGATAGTCTGAGTACTACCGAAAGCTTGCCACCTCTATAATTAATCCAAATCAATACTGTCTAATTATTTGATTTCTTCATAGAATTTTTTATTTGTTTTTGGGCCTTATTGAGTCAACCTGCCCCATTGTAACTAAGTGAGATCTACGGTTAACAGAAGGGCTAGGTATTCTCAAGGCTTTCGAAAGTCAAATAGAAAACTTTTTAAAATTTCCTAGTTGATTTCCTTGTAATGCGAAAGCGATTCCGGGGTAACTTTTAGTTTTTAAATAATAATAATAATACATCTAAATTTATAATTTTAAATCATATGAATTTCCTTTTAAAATATTAACCTGTTGATAGGATATTTGGCCCCGTGATTTGGACATTTTTTCTTCTGCTTTTACGTTCGCCTTATCCCAATCTTCATTCAACATCCTTTTCTAGTCTCTCCGAGGTCTCACGTCCTTGAGAAAGATCTAATACAATTTATTTCAACAATAATTTTACTCATTTACATTTCTTTTGTCTCTTCAATTCCTTTCACTATTTCGCTGACGTAGTTCCTATCTTCCTGACGTAGTTAATAGCGTGATACGATATCCCAAATTTGAACCCTTCCAAGGATCTACAGCGACATCCCATACAAAACACACAATATAGATAAATTGAACCCATACCACCTTTGACTAATAGCGTGATACGATATCCCAAATTTGAACCCTTCCAAGGATCTACAGCGACATCCCGTACAAAACACACAATATAGATAAATTGAGCACATACCACCTTTGACTCTTATAAATTATTCATGAGTATATTTTTCCAGTACGCATTTTTTAACATAAAAATATACAGTCAGCAAATTTGAAACAGAACTGATCAGGAAATGCAGTTGATGAGAGCCCAAGATCACATCACTTTCTCCATTTCCTTTATTTGTTGGGTGTGTGTTTGTCCTTTCTTTTAATTATCTTCTAGCATTTTTTGTTGTTGTTTTTTAGAAATTTGCGTTACGAGTATCTAAGGATCATAGGTAATTGAAATGGAGTACGGAAATTGTTGCTACGGAAAAATATCAATACCAAAATACATTCCAGCCGTCAACTTAATACTCAATGGGTTCTATTAGCCTCATAAATTTCAAATTTCTTGATTCAGTTAGGGCAGAGAACATCCTTATACAAGTTAGATATTGTTTTCTTTATTCCTATTGATAAACACAATTTCTTAATTAGATCTTGTGGTCTATCATACACTGTAACTCAAAGAATCTGTAATATTTATTTATTTTTAAATAATGCGTAATATTTGATTCCTAAAACAAACATAGTATCATCCTGATAAGGTATTCTATATTTCTATTTCGCATTCAGTTTTGATAACCAATATCTTTAATNAAACACAATTTCTTCATTAGATCTTATGGTCTATCATACACTGTAACTCAAAGAATCTGTAATATTTATTTATTTTTAAATAATGCGTAATATTTGATTCCTAAAACATAGTATCATCCTGATAGAGTATTCTATATTTCTATTTCGTATTCAATTTTGATAACCAATATCTTTAATGTTCTTATCGCGCCACCACTTCCAATAATAATCTACTTGCGGCATTCTATCGTTTATCAACAATACATATTTCTCCTCCTCAATGCATCATATTTTATCTCTACGAGTGACATTATAACGATAACAGAAGTCTGGATTCGAATACACTTGACGCGCTGATTGGCACTCAGTCATTGTTATAAAATCAGCACTAGGTATGAAGTTAACCTAATTATTTTTATTTACATTCTGCCTCTAATCGGCCTCATAAAACATCAAAGAAAAACAAACCACGTGACACTCCAGTTTTGCGAGTACACCAAGCAACATTATGATAAACAAAAAACAATAAACACACCAGATCCGCGAGGGGGGTAACGTAAAGGTCATGCGCTCCATGAATGTAAATAATTTAAATTGAATTTTAGAACGATTATGCAACGCCAGTGGAGCGTAAGTATCTGGCGCATGCCTCGCCTGTGATGACGAAATGTTGCTAAATATTTGTGCACAATAAGTAGGTACAGATATTGATTTTAGGTGTGTTTGTAATGTTAGACAGAGACTTCAAAGTACTTATTCGCGTTATCTGTGTATACTCTCTTACAAAAGGCAGAGCATCGCTTTTATTTTTCATATCCCCCTCTCTCTAGACTTCCCAACATCCCTTTGATCTATGAAAAAGACATCAAAGGTATTTTTCATGAGTCCCTCTCTTCCCTTTTTCGACTGTCGGCGTCACTTTGTACAACATCAAACGAAAATGTTGTCGTCTCTTTCTATCTCGTTTAAATTATCATGATATCTCTCTTACTCCAATGCTCTTCAGAATGGTTTATATTTCAGTTGTAAAGATCTGCTCTATCAGTCAAGTTCGCATTTTTATATTTTTTCGAAATGTCAAAATTTAAAAAAGTATTCAAATATTTCTAGTGAAAACCATACCAGTGATTCTTTATGGATTCGTTTAGAAGATGGACTCTTTCTGGGTTTGTGATCGTATCGCGTTAGATTGTCTCGCCCACGTGCTGGTGTACAGATGAGTAATTGCATCTATACCTATAGGAATTGCTCTTAAAGAATCGTAGACTAAGTTACATCGGGGAAAGTGTGTAGTGCCGTGTTCCGAAATAAAGCTCTCCACTTTTGTGCGCGTAACAGTGCTTTATAAACCTGACCTTTGTATCAGCATCAATCTCGGATTTAAACATAATTACGGAAATTATTCTAAAATTAATAACTAAACTGAAAGTCCAAGGCATCATGTTTTTAAAAATACATCTATCTATAACAAATTTAATTAGAAACTATAAGTTGTGTTTTTGAAAAAAATAATATATTAGTGATTTGATTTAGATTATTTAAATAAATACAATGCAATGAAAGAAAATAAATTAAAAATAAACTAATTAATTATTATTTTTCAATGAGACATCCCGACGTCTATTCTTTTCGTCCGTTTCTGACGAGCATGCGCAACGTGATTTTCTTTTTTTAATGCTTGAAAAGTCCTTAATGAATTATGCAGCTTTATTTTTTTTGTAGATATTATATTTTTCAAGGGCCCTCAACTTTCATTAAATACATTTAAATTTTAAATTATCTCTACTACTTTTTTATATAATATTTTAATTTCTAAAAAACATTTTTAAAATTTTGAAAGGAAATATTAAAGTCTTACCTACTTGTTTTGTTTCACATTCAAAAGAGTTTTAATTTTTAATCTTTAATTGAAATATGTCATTTTACTGAGCGTACCTTGGGGTTGCCATGTTAATTCATCAAATGTTCTCAATCATCAGTTATTTCTTTTTTATATTCCATAACTTGATTACCTTCCAATATATCTAATGGATTTCACTAGGAGATTTTGCGGGGAATTAGTATAGGTTATCAAATTTCGCCCACTGTCCCCCATTTCCTGATGTCCTGCTGAAACAAAATCTACATGGGCGTTTGGAACAGAAATAATAGTGACAACATGAATAAGAAGAAAAAGCTAAAAGTTAGAAGACCTGTTGTAAGGCATGTAAAAGCCAATGAAAATGGCAATGGACTGAATTATGGTGATGGCCGCAATGAAAACTTAGCTGAAATCCCTGATTTGAGTGGAGTTTGTAAAGATATTGTTGTTGTGGTCCCAGGAGAGGATGTTCTTGAAGAGGAACTTCCTTCTACCAAAGGGGAAGATGTCACAAGCGACAATATCACTATTAATGACATCACTATCAAAATAGCAGTGACTGATGAAATCTCGTTAGAACGGGCACTCTATCAATGGTACTCTGAATATCAAAAACAAAAAGGAGATGCTGCCATCGAACTGCATAAAATTTCAGTTCCGATATTGCTTAAAAAGGCTCTACTCATTTGCAAAAAAGCCAACTGTGATTCTGATTTAATAAGTCGAGTGAACAAAGAATGGATTCGCACATGGAGAAGTCGGTTTGGATTGAAAAATGACAACTATTCTGAGACTTTGAATGCGTATGGCGATGACCAAATATACTGCCTTTATGCTTTTCAGTTTGACTGGAGTTCATTGCCAGACAAAACACTTGAAAATAGTCAAGGAGAGAAAGTTTGGTTGATATCTGCTGGTAATAAATCTGGAAGACATAGGACTAGATTGTTGGTAATTGGTAAACAATGGCGTCCAAAATGTTTAGAGCATGTCAATATGTTAAGTCAGCCTGTCATATACGCAGGAGGTGGTGTTGGTATATTAACGCCGGATTTATTTACTTGGTGGTTTCAAAGAGAATTTGTACCTGCCGCATTGTCATTAAATTCAAAAGCCGTGCTCGTGGTTTCTGAAGATTCATTTCTGCCGAGTGGAAAAGATTGTTCAACTGCGGATGAGAGTGTAAAGGTTATCAAAATTGGTGCAAAGAATTTGGCAAATTCACTCATTCCAAGCGAATTTAGAATTCGTTATGCCTCTCTACTGTTGAATGATGCACTGATAGATAAAACCAATTACTCATCGGTGACTGCGTTTTTAAGTGATTTCAATTTGAAGACTGCATTTCCACTTCTTCATAAAGCGTGGCTGAATGTTCGGCCAGAAACATTTACGCGCAATTTTGAGATGATGTGTTCCAATGTTAATGTAAACTTACAAAATGAAGAAGATCGTTTGTTGTTCTTAGAATTACAATGGCTGTCACATGATTTAGGCTTAGAAGTCACCGATACTAATTTGAAATATTGGGCCAAACATGGGTTCAATGAAAAATCGGACAACGTACTTAATGAAGAATTTGAAAAATTGTCAGAAGTTGACGATTCTTCTCCAACGCCAGATGTTATTATTCCATCAGCATCCGACTGCGTAGATCATATACATCGAGTTTTGGCATGGATGGAGTCTCAACCTCTGGACCCAAACTTAGTGATTGCAGTGAGAGATGCTCTAACAATAGCTAAACAGGCGAGTGTATTTGTACTGTTTATGTTCAATACAAATGTATTATGGTTGACATTTTTTTATTGTTATTTTCATTGCGGAACATTGTGGTAGTCATCCAATCCTTTGTCGAGACTTTTTATTCAAAAGATGCAGAGATGTATATTGATTGACCTTTGAATTGAAATTTTACAAACATTAATTTTTAACTTTTCTAATAGTTTTTTCTCTTTAATCTGTTTCAGGCGAGCAAAATTGGACTGGGAGCCACACATCCAGGCACAGGATTACCATTTTTCTGTCATAATGGAGAACTGGCTCAACCACCTCCAGCCCATATGGGTATACCTCCTTACCAATTGGATAAGGCCGCCGGTGAGTACTGGCGGACCACCCCTCCTATTCAAGATATTAAGAGACTTCTAGCAGCCACAGGTCTGAGCGCCCTAGATTATTATGCTTGGGTGCTGGAAAAATACTATTATCTTGTTTTACTTTCAATTGCTTGTACGAGGGGAAAATTTATAATTTCTCTTTGAGAGAGCCATTTTGATCTATCATTATATGATAAAGTCCTGTGATATCACACATCTTACTATAATAATAGCAATTGGAAAGACAGTTTTCTTTTGAGATTAGTTATAAATTTCCCCCAACCTCTCTCTGGTGATGGTTTTCATTTTACAGTATTTTTTCCCTTTGAATTTTCAACTACGGTTAATTTTACGAGAAATAAATTTTAAAACCCCACCAATTATTAGGTGAAAAAGATTTTATCAAAATGAAGTAAAAATATGCTTCAAAGAAATATCCTTTTTAAAACTTTTTTATTGGCCCAACGTGAATTTGTCAGCATTAAGTGTATACCTACCCCTTTCAAATTTAAAATTACTTTGATCTTTTCAAAACTTTAAATCGCAACCCCCTAAATTGAAAGTTCTGTATAAATTTCATACAGAAAGAATTCGTGCTGCCAAAAATATCAAAATACTAGGTGGGATGTGTCTGGTTTCAGACGCATTAGATTTATTTTGGTCAGATACCTTCGCGGGCGCGCACATACCAAAATTTCAGAATAATTGGTTGAATAGGAACGTTTATAAGAGTTACAGAAAGCATACTTTTATATATATAGATGGTGGATGGTGGTTTGGCATTCAATGTTGCAAATACTGCTTTGTTTTTTTTTCTAACACTATGACTACAAACGTTCCACCGATCATGTCAAATAACATTTCAAAAAATTGCGATAAATTGTCATAGTCTTAGAAACGTGTTTTCTTTTTCAATTTGAAACAGTGCATCTCAATCTTATTTATATTTTTAACTTTTGTTAATGAAAAGGAAGAAAGCAAAAATGATTTTGCAGCACACAAAAAACCTTTGAGAAATTTTCTTCTCTCGTTTCTAACCGAATTTTTCCTCCAATAATTTCAAATTATAGAAATTCAGAGAGAGAAAAATGCTTACATTTTTCATTCTCCCCCCTTCCACTATATTAGTTTAGAAGGAGGTTGCATGGATTTGGAAAAAAAGTAATATTGTATCCCTACGATTGTTAAAAGGGCGGGTTTAAGATGGCGGTTTATCACATGCGCATTTTCTTTTGGACTTATTTTTTAAAAAAATAAAGTCAAACCCCTTCTTGCCCTCTACACGTCACCTCAACCTTCAATTTTCTCATTTTCTTGTTCTGTTTTGGTATATTACTTTTAGTTTCTCTTTTATTTTTTATTTTTTTCCATTCCCATACACAATCCACTATTTTCCTTTCCTCTATTATTATAGATCTCTTTATGAAATCATTCAGTTTGCACATTGTTGTATTATTAAAACTTTTGAATACTTGCTAATCACTTAATATTTGGTTCAATTATTTTGTTAGGTCCATTTTCTGGAAATGTGTTTGGCTTTGTTACTATTATTCAAAGTTTTGATTGTTAGAATTTGGTTTCTTATCACTTGTTATTTTGTTACTTTGATTCTCAATTGTTTTTTACTCGTATGGTATGAACCGATTTGAAATAGTATTGAACCTTCAGTCTGTATTGTGCTCTTTTTCTGTTTTATAGACTTTGGGTAAAGTCAAATATTGCCGCAAACATTGTGCGATTTAATATATTACCAAATGTGTATATTTTTCGCTTGATTTCTTTCATATTGTATGTAGGAGGAGGAAAACGAATATGTTGAATTTTCCCTATAATTTTCTTTTCCTTTCTCTTCGCTATTTTACCATTTGCTTCGTGTATTTGCCTTTTTCATGCAAGGCTGATTTTTTTGTAATGAAAATATAAAATTCCAACTCGCCATAGTTCTATTTCAAGTTAAAAATCATGTTTCTTCAATAACTTCATAATGGGATTTTTATTTTGGACATTTGACTTTTTATGGTTTTCTTTTTAAATGTGTTCTATTTATGTTTGCAAGGTTTTTGCATTATTTTTCAGTTTTGCTGAATATCGTTTTCATCCAATCGGTAATTCATTTTGCTTTAGTTATATATATTTCAGTTCAATATTTTCATAAATATGTTGCCTAACTTCTCCTCTACATAACATCACCTTTCGCAATCCTATTTGGAGTGTCAGCGTTGCCTTCCTTAATTCTACCGTGCCACAAACTACTATTCAGTTCCTACCCTCTTTACCTGTACCCTTTCCTGGCACGGTACCCCTCGCTTGCTTCTTATAGTATAAATACTTAGTAACTGCAATTTATGAGGACTTATCATCTATGGTTTGAAGCAGAGTTTTTTTTAAAGGTTGAATACCATTCCTAACCCTCTATTTACACGAGTTTAGGCCGTCACTAATGATGCTGGCTTGCTCCCCGTGGCGGCTACAATCTTATTGAAATTGTGATACGATGTATCATCATTCCATTTGTATTTTCATAATTTTATTTTATGGACTATCAGGACTAGAACTTTGTTCCAGTTTTTATATCAACACATTTGTATAAAATTTTTACTTGAGTAAGGGACATACCCCTTAACTTATTATAGTTTATGATAATGTCTGAGATAGTTATCCCTATAATTATTATTGTTGGGTTGTAAGCTTGATGTTATTATTATTATGAATTAATTAGGCACTTTACACGTTAGCATAATAATTATCATAACTCCACGCCCTCCTTCGTCCCATGTGATAATAACAATGCAAAGCAGGACAACAATTGTAAAAACAAACACAGAAAATGCTCAAGAACAACATTTCCTCTTTTAATGCAGTCAATCTTTATTGTTTAAAAAAATGTTTTGTTACACTATTAATTATAAAGTGTTACTCATGCAGATACTCGCTGTATGAAATGCTGTCGACAGCGCTTTGCATGTTCTACAACTTGGAACAGTGCTGACCAACTTATTACTGTTTATCAGACCGAGTTCTGACCATTGTACCAAACTCTAAATCTTTTTTATTTTACTTCACAATGTCCGAATGTCATAACAGACGAAAGTATTCGTAACTCTCCAATCTGCTTGCAGTTCATACAAAACATTTTTTTTTTTCTTTTGAAATTTATTATTATTTTTCATAGTGACAGCGAACATCTAAATAAAATCTCATCTCATCTTTTTTTTTAATAAACTTAACAGAATCCATAAAGTCACTGTTCTGTGGTTCTTAATTATTCTCTCTCATTTTATTTTTAACATTCTCATTGGGAACCCTCTAACTTCTTCTGGTCAGAGTTCTGTGATTCTTGTTTATTGAGTATCCTCTTTTTGCGTTGATGTCCTTATGGACTTGAAACTTTATTTTGTCATCTTTATTATTATTATTTTTTTTTTTTTTTGCATTTACAAAGTAGGTATCTCAAAGCTTATATATATAACCTTTTAACACTTGAAATCATGCCTCCTTTTTGCATCAGAGAGTAGGCACTAGAAGAAAATAAGCCACTTTGTACTTTTTTTTGCTACTTTGTCGTAGAGAGTTTTAGAAAATGGTTGAAGAAGAGGAGTTAATTATTCCCCCAGAGCTAATACTTCCGAGATATATATGCAAGCTGCACTTGTCGAGTATTCACTTCACTTGCTAATTACTTGTATGTTCCTCTTTGTATTGTCGTTACTCTTATTTTTACATATTTTAACTTTTTACCTTGGAGGCTTTTGATTTCAAATTATGTCTAGTTTGCTGAAAAGAAAATCTTATTTGTAAAAGGAAAAAAATTGGAAAGCCAACGTCTTTAGCTTTCCATGTTTTCGTGGTGTTTAAACTTAGGTACTTACTGAAATAGTGTAATATATTGTGTAATAGTTTGCAACAAAAGTAGCAGTTAAAAAAATGAAAATCATAATTTAGTATCACGGAGCGGGGGGACCGTCCAGTGCGCCATCACCGTGATTACTTCTTATGCTCTTGATTTCATAGCATCAGAGGAATTTATTCTTTGGTCTTAATTAGGATAGGCAATGGCTTAAATTTTTTTTTTCGAATAGGTGTTCTTCATGTACAATTTCAAAATATTTACAAATTTTACAAGATAAATCAGAACTTGTATAGGAGTCTTCTCGGAGACACCACTTGTTGTTAGCTGTGTCGGAGTGCAACCTCAGCTAATCTAGCTATAAAAATAGGTACGTCACATTTCAAAGCTGCTCCAAATTATATCAATCAAACATGAAAACTAGTTTTGCTGCTACTTTTACTATAATTCTGAACACGGGCTTTCTTCCAGCACATTCTTCAATAGAACTATTGTTTTAAAAATGATTGTTTCAAACATTTTGTCATATTAGGTGCACTGAAAGAATCAATCAAATGGGGGACTGCTTACTAAATCATCGTTGGTATTACATTCTAAATGCCAAAATGCTCCAACTTGGGAGTTTTGAGAAAAAATGTTTGGTGAAAGACACTATGCAGATCAACTATGTAGCTGATTGCATTAATCTCTCGTACCTTTTTCAGATCTATTGCGACCTGTACTGGGGAGTTGAATTGAGAATATAATTTGGTGAAACCCAAGTTTCCTCTTTATTTTTCAACGGATTATCCGTCCCCTCATGATTTCTTATTGTTTTCTAGAAAACTCTCCTCTTTTTATACGCCATAACATTGGATGCCCATAGAAATATTCTGAGGATCTCGTATACACATATGCAAGCATATTTTTATTTTCTCAAAAAAGAGAGAGGAATACTTGATGTGTATAGAAAAAGGAAAAAATAGCTTTTGTTTTTTAACGGCAACGATGTGAATATTCACACACGTACTGACGCACACACCAAATCCATTGTTTTATCAGTTGCTTCTCCTTGCCTTTTGTTTTCAAATGCATACCTATTATTAATATATATTTTTGCATTTTGCTGATTACTACTTAAGCTTATTTCAAAAACTTAATTAATGGCAAAAGATGTTGGATGGGGGAAAATTCTAATGCTAGGTATTTATTTTGGGAAGGATGTAATTAAGCCATATTTCCACAGAAAGTGTTCTCGGGATGTTTTCCCTTATTTGTTTATTTTAGTCTTATTAAATATTTTCCGCTTTTGTTTTCTCCGGGAAAACAACTTCTATATACCTGAGGAAGCCAATTTTCTTTACAACTAGGTGGTTCAAGTAAGGCATTATAGCCCCTCCATGACAACAGCTTTTTTTCTGCTTATACTTAGTGGAGTCGCCGGAATACTGTTTCACAATACTTTTGATTTTCTGCTTTTTGCTTAGTGAGTCGCCGACAAACTATTTCACAATAGCTTTTTTTCATTTAGTGGAAATGCCAGAATACTGAAAAAGTATTATACAATAGGTTTTTTCATTATTATTGTCTTTATTTCTTTATGCCGTCAGTATAAAAAGCTTTACAAATAATGATTCCTTAAAAAATACCTACATCAAATCCCTGAAATGCCGCAGCTTACTTCAGATTTTTAAAGCTGTATTATTATGTGTCATTTTCTTTTCCAAATGCTAATTTGTCAGCAACAAAATATCGTCTGTTTTGGTTTTTCATTTATTTAGAGCGACTTTGATTTTCATATTTCCTTTTTATTCTTTAGAAATTTATCATGTATTAATATTTAGTTACTTTTTAATGAGCATTTTTCAGAAAAGTAAGAACACTCCAATAAAAAAATTAAAGTAATTCAAATTTAGAAAGCTCAGTTTCCTAATTAAAAAAATCTTTACAAATAATACTGCTCACAAATTATATAAGTCTTCTTCAAAAAATTATATTCATACTATTTTGTANATTTTCTTTTCCAAATGCTAATTTGTCAGCAACAAAATATCGTCTGTTTTGGTTTTTCATTTATTTAGAGCGACTTTGATTTTCATATTTCCCTTTTATTCTTTAGAAATTTATCATGTATTAATATTTAGTTACTTTTTAATGAGCATTTTTCAGAAAAGTAAGAACACTCCAATAAAAAAATTAAAGTAATTCAAATTTAGAAAGCTCAGTTTCCTAATTAAAAAAATCTTTACAAATAATACTGCTCACAAATTATATAAGTCTTCTTCAAAAAATTATATTCATACTATTTTGTATTCAGAGTATCACGTGACTTCATAATGAATTTGTCATTGTACATAGTTGTTGCACGTGTCCTACACGTGTTCATGTATAATATTGCGGATAATATCTTGTGGTACACAAAAGAGATCTGTACCAATTATTTGTTTACAAATGAAAATGTCCTTAAGGATTTTTCCAATGTTCGGTTGTATGATTGTGCCAAGTAATTCATACCAGTACAGGGTTACCCTGACAAATGACAAAAGTAGTTTATCTTTCTGCTTTTTATATTTTGTATTTTCCATCTTGGTTTCTTTAAACACTATTATATACACGCAATTATAATTATACATAACTCTGAATGAATCGTAATTTGATATACCAAGTGGTCAATGATCACCGATCAAACACGCCTGACTTTGTTAATTGTTTAATTTCAGCGATCTGAACAAATTTTTCCCTTTTCTTTTTTTTAAAAAAACAAAATTATGAATAATTACAAAATCGTTCATCATATCACGTTGAATATACCAGTTCCCGTCAGATCACTGAAGTTAAGCAACGTCGGGCGTGGTCAGTACTTGGATGGGTGACCGTTTGGGAACACCACGTATCGTTGGCTCATTTTTCCGGCCAAACCCAGTCTGGGTGAGGTTAATGTGGGTAGCTGGTTTGCAAGTTTCCAGCGAATGGAGGGTAAAATCCCCGTCTTGACCAATAGATGTTAAAGAGACGTTAAGCCAAATTAAAAAAACAAAAACCAACAAAATCGTTCATATTAAAGCCCACAACAATATCACAGTATAGAGATATTAGAAAAAATATTTCTAAAATTTTTGACCTAGCCGAAAATCAAATACATAGGTACATGATTTTCATGGTGCTAGCAACTAATGCACTCTCTTAAACAAAGGCAAATTTATTGGTCGTATTTTAAATAATGGACTTTGGAATCGATCACGAAAAATAAAATCACAATTTTTTTATTTTCCCCGTAAGGATTCTATGGAAAGGGAATTTCGTAAAAGTAAAAAAAACATTGGTAGACCGATTTTTTTGGGTCCGAAAAATCTATTCCTTTTTTCTTCTCAAAAACGTTATTTGAGTGCACCTACAGGATATACTCTTTACGTTGACTACTTTCTATTCTTTTCTGTATAAGCCCACCCTGTTCAAGCTCGTGAGTTTGAATAATGTTTTCTTATTGCGCGATTCTATTTCGTTCACTAACGCACATCTACATCTCATTAGATAGTGAAATCATTTCTTTTCTTTTCGAATGTCGAAAAATTAGATTCTGTCTTTTTTCAGCATCCATGCTTCTTTCTCAAATTAATATATTTAGAGTTTGTTTGATTAACTAACATACTAACCATAAGTGGTTTTGACTCCGGACAGAAATTACGAGTCGCCAAAAATTTTCCCTCGAACGATTCAAATTTTGAGCAAGAAATGCCCTTACATTTGTACTCACTCAGAACTTCAGAAGTTAGGTTAGATTTTTACCGCTTCTCCTCATTTTTTTTTTTTTTTTTTTTTTTTTTTTTTTTTTTTTTTTTTTTTNTGGCGACTTCATGTTTGCCCATGTATCCTCCAGTAACATAGTTTGAATAATAATATTGCCAATAATTTCACTGTAAGCAATTTGAAACCGTTCTGAAGATATGAACCCATGGATTTTCTACACAAATATTGAAAAATCAGCTACGTCCCAATAGATTCCTTTTGAAATAGGTTGAGTTGGGGGAAAAACATTTTTTTACCCCCATCTCTAAGCGGCAAAGTTCTACTAAAAAACGAATAAAAGGATTTTCATTTAGATTCCGCGTATTGTTATTATTATTTTTTTCTGTTCGATTCCAAAGGTCCAATATAGAACATACTCGTAATCCAAAGCTCGTAAGAATGTCATTCGATCTATCTGTTTTTACGCAAATTTTAAATCAGCCTTTTTAATTAAAAACTTTGATGACTCGTAAATGGATTTCATTCCCCTTTCTTTTAACATTTTTTTTTTTAATTATAATACTATACGACATTTTCACCTTTTTATAAAGTTGTTTATCCCTTTGATGTCATGAACAGGTATCGAACGACACATCACTAATAACGTTTTCAAATATACCTGCTGCACGCTCCTTCCTTGAAATTAATTCTTCAGTTTTATAATTAGATTTCTAAATACTCCCCGTCCGTCGTATCTTATAGTGTCAAATCAAATTAATTTCAGGGCCGAAAAGTTTGCAGAATTTTGATTTCTGTACCATACAGACAGTTAGATCAATTTAGCCCTAAATCTCCACAGTTCTGAGCACACAGCAGTGCGTCAGGCCAAATTCCAGAGAGCACCAGTGTATCACTTGGCCATTTTTTAAAAAAGGTATTAGTTTGCGGTTCTCCCCAGAAAGAGTGTTTGGAACTTGGCCTTTTTTCAACGATAATTTTTTGTGAGATACATTTAACGGGAAAAATTCGCAAGTTCAAATGTTTAAATTTCCATTTGAGAAAGTAATAATTGATTAAAATTGGACTGATTGATTTCAGCTGTGTCCCTTCAAAATTTTGGGTAAATTTGTCGTTCTTCTGTTGTCAATTTTTTTATATTCGTTGGACGTTAAAGGTTTTTGCTTTTTTCTTCTTGCCTAGTTCTACCATGCCACAACCTTCTGTTTAGTATCTACTCCCTTTTTGGATTACCCTATCCTGGCACAGCAATTTGCTGAAGACTTTCCGTCTTTGATGTGAAACTTTTTTTTTTACTTTATTATGAATCTTATAATCGCTGGGTCATTTCACCCAATTTTAGTATCAAATGTCAAGAAATAAAAATTCATTCATTGTTTTTATGAGTAAATGTGGTCGTTTTTCTTCTTTGGAAAGTTCTTTACGGTCGATAATTTCCGATCTGTTATTTGCATAACATTGCATAACGTATACTGTGGACCTAACCTTTATATTTTTTTCTATCGAATATCTTATACCCATCCCATCTCACATGCCATGTCTAAAATAACCTTTGATCATGAATTTTTATCCCTTTCGGCGCAGTGGTATATCCCTTTTTTGAATTATTTAAATTATGTACTTTGTCCCTTCGCTTATTTTATTTCCATGTTTACTTTTTATCCTTTCCCCCCTTCTCGTGTTTAAAGTCCTGGACTTTTGCCGCCATCAAATTATTTTCTTTGATGATTTAAAATTGAATTTTTTTTTTAATGTTTGAGGAGGATCAATACATATTTGTAACTTTTATTATTTATCTCGTGACGTTGTCATTTGAAACTCAGTTTGAGATGTCGCTCTGTTTTTGACATCAGATTGTTATTAAGAAATATTCACCATTTCTGCTGGGCTCTATACAGAGTGTATCAAAATTGAGGCGAAAAATATAAAACTGTTTCACCAAACTCGGGTGTTTAAGAACGTCGTGTTAAATCATGAAATCATATATTATTTAGAGGTTCTATTATTTATGTTGATTTAAATATAGCCAGTTTACGCCAGATCACTGAAGTCAAAGAACGTCATTGATATAGAACTCGGATGGGAGGGAGTCCGTTCAGGTACAAAATATGTTGTTTGTCATTTTGAGGTAAATTCAAGTCTCGTAGGGAAAACTGAGTAGCTCTTGTTGATTAGAGATATTACTTTAGTAATAACTAGTTTTACAAATGCGGTGCTTACTACAGCGGCCCAAAATATCAAATAAGATTCTGCTTTTAATTAGTCCGTTCAAGGTTTTAGATTGCTGCTTTTCTAGTCAAGTCTTTTAATTTTCCGGTTAAAGCTAATTAGAACGTTGAGAGAACTAAGTCCTCTACTAGAACCTGGAAGTAAAAATAAATATATATTTTTGTTTAAGTTTTTCATAAGTTAAAAAAAAATCTGTGCCCTGTGATTTCGGGACAAAGCATTTGCCGAATTTTCCTTTTTATTTAGATTCAAAAGATTGTTCTTGTTATTTTCGCATCACTTTTGTTACATCCTGTACATAAAAGGGCTAGATTTATATTAAACTCCACACAATTTCCTACCTATATACCTGAAAATGTGAACCTCACAGACTGTTAATAAAATAACAATTTTCTCATACATAATAAAAGCCTCATAACATCCTGGAATATTTCAGGTTGACGTTGAAATTTACGAAACCCTGAAAAGTTCTTGAAAATGGTTATCTTTATCAAATCTAGCTTTTCTTTGTCTTTTCTTTTTGCATGTCTTCATTTTTTTATCTTTTTTCTGCACTTTGCGAAAATGGCACTACCTGTACCAACTAGTCTGTGAGGTAATCGTTTTATCTAGATTTAGATTTAGTGATACGAGTTGTTGCGTTCATTTTAATGAAAATTAGATTAGGCACGGTTCAAATCTTATTATTTTTCAATTACTTGAGTTATTTTTCAAAGAGCCTACATTATTGTTAAGAACGTTGAGGTTGTTGAGGCATTTTCCCATGCGCCTAAATGTTCTATCTGACTGATGGCTAATGGTGTTATGTGAGGCACTTATATACATATATCTTTTATCTAACATCTTCTAAAATGGAGTTAAGATACGCTAAAAGAAATAATAATTAACGTAAGGGAATTAAAGTACGTGTTGCCAGATGTATGAGATTGTAGCGCTAAATAACTTATTGTTTGCTGCTAAAGAGGTTTTCGAAACTTAGAATTCTTACTTCATTTATTGTGTAAACCGGGGAAAATCCTTATTTCAAGAAGGAAAAAAACTCAGTTAAAAAACGGAAAATATCAAGGTTTGAGGGGGGGGGGGAGTAATTTTTTTTTCGTGACAATTCCAAAGGTTCATTATTGAAAATAATAAACCAAAAGTAACTAATGATGCCGTCACAAAAATGTAAAATTACTTTTCGTTGGGTTTTATTGATAATTGTATCATTCAAGCAGACCGTAACAATAGTGTCAAATACTAAGCGTTCATTTCAATGAGGAGTGTTCTTTTTTTTCATCTGGCGTCCAAATAATTTTAGAATCAGGATTTGAGACCAGTTCTCGGGGTTCAATTGAAATCGGAAACACAAAATTTTTCAAAAATAAATTGAACCGACTAATAATTTAAAAGAAATATAAATGAACCCCCTGGTTGCAACTTTGACCACCAGACATATAACACTGCTCACTGTCTAATTTGTGTGGAAGCATTATATTAATTATTTTACTATTTTCTTGACTGTTTCAGCTTTGTCCAGGCCGAGTATGTACCCATTTTCTTCTGGACAATATCCTTATCCAATGCTCAGCCCAGAAATGTCGCAAGTTGCAGCATCCTGGTAAGTCAATAAACAATCTGTTACAATACCAATAAATATATTTTCATTTCGGTTTATACTATAAATTTTCGCAATCGACAATCAAAATAAGGTCTACCGTCAACAAAATTTGATATTTTACATTGCAAGATAGATTCGTACTTAGAGTATGAAAACAATAAATATTTCGGCCGCCGCGACTTAAGAGGCACTTTTGTGGAAATCAAGTTGTCTTCAAAGCTTGGCATTACTTTTAGTCATGTGGCTAAAAGGGTTTTTTTGAACCAGTATAAATTAATAAACCTATGTACTTATGTTGACCGTGTTTCTTTTCGTCTTACCGTTTTTTTAATATGGCCTTACTTCTCTTTAACATCTATTGGTCATTCAAGACGGGGGTTTTACCCTTCATTCGCTGGAAACTTACAAACCAGCTAATCACATTGACCTCACCCAGCCTGGGTTGGGCGGGAAAAATAGCCAGCATTACGAGGGCGCGAACCCACGTGGACAACCACATTGAACAACCTCGCTGGACTTTGTTTAACTTGGGGAATTAGTGTATTGAAAGACGTTGGCTCTTAACGATTTTGTCATTCAATTTTAAAAAAATGACATGTGTCGCCTCAAGGAAAAATGTATGACAAGATGACAAAATTTAAAACTATTTCCAAGCAAAGCTCTTCCTTAGTTTATTTCTATCATCGAATACGATGTTGTCACCTTATGATGAAAATGTCTTCTCAAAGTGATGAAAATAAATTTAATGTTTCTAATGGATTATACCCTCTTATAAACGTTATCAGAAGTCAACTACAAACAAAAGAAAAAAAAACAGGTGGGGGGGTGATATGATGGAGGATGGAGGACAATGGTTTTCCTATGATAGTAGGAGAAAAAAGAAAAGTGTTGGTCAAACAAATAAATTGGGGGGAAAGAAAATACAAATAAAAGAAAACATAGGAGGAAAAGAAATTAAATTGTACAGTGGGAACAAACATAAAATAGGTATTCGACTATTATTTGCAATCGGGAGTATGGCTGGTGTTATAGAGATGTGATATAGGAGGAAAAGAAATTAAATTGTACAGTGTGAACAAACATAAAATAGGTATTCGACTATTATTTGCAATCGGGAGTATGGCTGGTGTTATAGAGATGTGATATAGGAGGAAAAGAAATTAAATTGTACAGTGTGAACAAACATAAAATAGGTATTCGACTATTATTTGCAATCGGGAGTATGGCTGGTGTTATAGAGATGTGATATAGGAGGAAAAGAAATTAAATTGTACAGTGTGAACAAACATAAAATAGGTATTCGACTATTATTTGCAATCGGGAGTATGGCTGGTGTTATAGAGATGTGATATAGGAGGAAAAGAAATTAAATTGTACAGTGTGAACAAACATAAAATAGGTATTCGACTATTATTTGCAATCGGGAGTATGGCTGGTGTTATAGAGATGTGATATAGGAGGAAAAGAAATTAAATTGTACAGTGTGAACAAACATAAAATAGGTATTCGACTATTATTTGCAATCGGGAGTATGGCTGGTGTTATAGAGATGTGATATAGGAGGAAAAGAAATTAAATTGTACAGTGTGAACAAACATAAAATAGGTATTCGACTATTATTTGCAATCGGGAGTATGGCTGGTGTTATAGAGATGTGATATAGGAGGAAAAGAAATTAAATTGTACAGTGTGAACAAACATAAAATAGGTATTCGACTATTATTTGCAATCGGGAGTATGGCTGGTGTTATAGAGATGTGATATAGGAGGAAAAGAAATTAAATTGTACAGTGTGAACAAACATAAAATAGGTATTCGACTATTATTTGCAATCGGGAGTATGGCTGGTGTTATAGAGATGTGATATAGGAGGAAAAGAAATTAAATTGTACAGTGTGAACAAACATAAAATAGGTATTCGACTATTATTTGCAATCGGGAGTATGGCTGGTGTTATAGAGATGTGATATAGGAGGAAAAGAAATTAAATTGTACAGTGTGAACAAACATAAAATAGGTATTCGACTATTATTTGCAATCGGGAGTATGGCTGGTGTTATAGAGATGTGATATAGGAGGAAAAGAAATTAAATTGTACAGTGTGAACAAACATAAAATAGGTATTCGACTATTATTTGCAATCGGGAGTATGGCTGGTGTTATAGAGATGTGATATAGGAGGAAAAGAAATTAAATTGTACAGTGTGAACAAACATAAAATAGGTATTCGACTATTATTTGCAATCGGGAGTATGGCTGGTGTTATAGAGATGTGATATAGGAGGAAAAGAAATTAAATTGTACAGTGTGAACAAACATAAAATAGGTATTCGACTATTATTTGCAATCGGGAGTATGGCTGGTGTTATAGAGATGTGATATAGGAGGAAAAGAAATTAAATTGTACAGTGTGAACAAACATAAAATAGGTATTCGACTATTATTTGCAATCGGGAGTATGGCTGGTGTTATAGAGATGTGATATAGGAGGAAAAGAAATTAAATTGTACAGTGTGAACAAACATAAAATAGGTATTCGACTATTATTTGCAATCGGGAGTATGGCTGGTGTTATAGAGATGTGATATAGGAGGAAAAGAAATTAAATTGTACAGTGTGAACAAACATAAAATAGGTATTCGACTATTATTTGCAATCGGGAGTATGGCTGGTGTTATAGAGATGTGATATAGGAGGAAAAGAAATTAAATTGTACAGTGTGAACAAACATAAAATAGGTATTCGACTATTATTTGCAATCGGGAGTATGGCTGGTGTTATAGAGATGTGATATAGGAGGAAAAGAAATTAAATTGTACAGTGTGAACAAACATAAAATAGGTATTCGACTATTATTTGCAATCGGGAGTATGGCTGGTGTTATAGAGATGTGATATAGGAGGAAAAGAAATTAAATTGTACAGTGTGAACAAACATAAAATAGGTATTCGACTATTATTTGCAATCGGGAGTATGGCTGGTGTTATAGAGATGTGATATAGGAGGAAAAGAAATTAAATTGTACAGTGTGAACAAACATAAAATAGGTATTCGACTATTATTTGCAATCGGGAGTATGGCTGGTGTTATAGAGATGTGATATAGGAGGAAAAGAAATTAAATTGTACAGTGTGAACAAACATAAAATAGGTATTCGACTATTATTTGCAATCGGGAGTATGGCTGGTGTTATAGAGATGTGATATAGGAGGAAAAGAAATTAAATTGTACAGTGTGAACAAACATAAAATAGGTATTCGACTATTATTTGCAATCGGGAGTATGGCTGGTGTTATAGAGATGTGATATAGGAGGAAAAGAAATTAAATTGTACAGTGTGAACAAACATAAAATAGGTATTCGACTATTATTTGCAATCGGGAGTATGGCTGGTGTTATAGAGATGTGATATAGGAGGAAAAGAAATTAAATTGTACAGTGTGAACAAACATAAAATAGGTATTCGACTATTATTTGCAATCGGGAGTATGGCTGGTGTTATAGAGATGTGATATAGGAGGAAAAGAAATTAAATTGTACAGTGTGAACAAACATAAAATAGGTATTCGACTATTATTTGCAATCGGGAGTATGGCTGGTGTTATAGAGATGTGATATAGGAGGAAAAGAAATTAAATTGTACAGTGTGAACAAACATAAAATAGGTATTCGACTATTATTTGCAATCGGGAGTATGGCTGGTGTTATAGAGATGTGATATAGGAGGAAAAGAAATTAAATTGTACAGTGTGAACAAACATAAAATAGGTATTCGACTATTATTTGCAATCGGGAGTATGGCTGGTGTTATAGAGATGTGATATAGGAGGAAAAGAAATTAAATTGTACAGTGTGAACAAACATAAAATAGGTATTCGACTATTATTTGCAATCGGGAGTATGGCTGGTGTTATAGAGATGTGATATAGGAGGAAAAGAAATTAAATTGTNGACTGAATCAAAAGTAACTCCACAATGGATAAACGCAGACTTGTTCTAGGTACGTAAAAAGAAAGGAAAAAATGGAAATTTCAACTGGAAGCGAAGTACCTCCAAAAATGACGCTTTTTGGCGGCATTGTGGTATTTTTTCCTGAGCAAACTAAATGAAATATACAAACAATAATATCCTAGTGTAAAACATTATTTTTTCTAAATAGGAGTCGGTTCCACCACAGACGAAGGTTTAATGTCGAATTCTCAAAATTGTTGTGGAATTTCTTTACCGAAGCGAGCACAAGCAAACAGCTAGTCTCCTACATAGCAAATAGATTTTGAGTGACACACTACGGGAAAGTTACCCTGAAGTAGTGCTCACGCAGTTAAAAGGTATGCTTTCCTTTTTTATTATTATTTTTTCGTACCTAGCACAAGTAACGGTCGAATATCAGAAGAGATAAAATATATATATATATTATACAGACTTTTATTTATCACAATAAGTTACTTTTTCATCCGACTAGTTTCGGAGCTCCCTGCTCCATTTTCAAGGTAAAAAATAAAAACTACGAAACATAGAACATTAAATAAAAAACGGTTACAATTTCAGCGAGTAGGTACATTTTTTAATTTTGAAAATTTTCCGCACCTACCAGATATTAATTAGCAATGTTTATTTTAAAGAACTTCTTGTTAACTTGTCAACTTACTCGTGAAATAGTTGATTTTTTTTTGATTGGAGAATAGAAAATTTTGCTTTATGGTAAATTTTTCACAGATTCAAAATGATTCATTTTTTAAAAATTAATCCCTAATGGGGGTTTGAGCATTTTCTACCATCGAGATTTTTTTGTATTGGTACGAGTTCGCTTCCCAAATGAATTGTTGGCCCCACATGCACAAATTTTCCATCTCCAATTTATTCTTTATATGGTCCATATTTTCACCTCGTATCACGCCTATTTGCCATCCATTCATTGCCAATATTCATCACGCACCATCGAATTTGTATATAAAATGAAATTGTTCTTTGCTCAACACATTGTTTCAAAATTTTATTATTATTTTTCTATTTTTGGTCGTATGTTTTCTAATATATAACTTTCCCCGTGTAGTTTGGGCCAATTATTCAAAAAATTGACTACAAATTGTGGTGTATTTTGTCTGTATGTGCAGGCACATACATGTAATAAAATATTTTTTTCCATTATATGCAAGTGTAGCGTAACTCTGAATTGTAATGGTGCGGAAATATTATTCTTTTTGTCTTCTTCTTTTTCTATTTATATCTCTTCTTTATAGCATTTCGCACATCGTTTTGTTTTTTTTTCCTCTTGTAAAATCAAAATCTCTCTGACACATTTCAAACATTTATTTTTTTTACTATATTGTACGAAAGAAATAGATTACAATATTGTCAAGAAAAAAATGGAAAATAAAAATTACTGTTTTTTTGTTTTCTGAAAGATGGACGAGTTAGTTGTTTCTTATTATTCAAAATTCATTGACTTCCTTGTTGCGAGAAAAATTACTATACTTTCGTTTTTATGGGATAAGGAAAGGAAGATTATAAAAGATGTCGTACGCCCATATAATATATAGTTTTGATGTAAAGATCTCCTTTACATGAGGCCCCTTAGGTATACCACATTCTGTCGCAATAAACACTTCCCGGTATACAGGGAAATGCCTAAAAATGATCAAAATATCAATGTGTGGATTGGTATCGAACTAGTGCTTCAATATGGCTATACAATACGAGTAAAACGCAGTTTTTAACGATCGAACCTGTAAAATTCAGTTCTGAACGAACCGTTAATTGCTTCCTTCTTTCATTCACAATAATTGATCATTTAGCAGACTGTAAATTTGACGTCTCACCAGAAAGTGATTAAACATCTGAAAGATGGAATATTAAATTTAACCGTTCTCATAAATTAACACTTCTCACAATTTTGTCTCCAGTGTTCTTGGGAATCGTAAATTTTTCTTCATTTGAATGTTTAAACAAATGTTTTGACATTTATACTGAGCTCACGATTAAATTTTTATTCTTTCCCCTCATTCTTGTTTACCACTTTTGAGCAGCTCTTACTTTGGCCTCGTAATTATTCAGGAAAAAATGTGTCTGCTTCAAAGTGCCGATTTCATTCGATTTTTTAGAATATATATAGTTCATTTTAAGGAAATTGATGAACTTTCTTCAACTGATCAACTTGATATCGTAAGAATCCTTCGCAGCTAAATATGAAATTAATGATGATTTTGACCTTCAAGTGTTCATAAGTGCAGGTCATCTTTCTTTAGGTTCTCAGTACATTTTTAAGCTGTGTACAGCACCAACATGGCAACGCCCTTCACGGAGATATCTCAGCCCCCTACAGTCCAGACCTGGCCCCTATCTACTGTTTGAATTTTCAAAACTAAAATCTGAGCTGCGTGAAAAAAATGAAACGGATGAAGATATCAGGTCGACTGTTTGAAGGTCTTTTGACTGTAAGGATACTAACTACTTATTGACGGGCGTAGAGGTGTTACCCAAAAGATGTAAATAATGTATTTTAGTTGATGTTAATTTGTTAATACATAGTGTATGTTAATAAGACATAGGGGGTTTATTTTCCTTTTCAATCTAGGTTAGGCCACGAAATTCTAGAACCGCCCTCGTATGTCCTCTTTCCGCGTGGCTATTGCCATTGTCTATGATTTTTACTGTTCCTTTTTTGTGACTTATTTTCTAGTTTTGCTTCACTCTTTAAAGGTGCCAGTTTTATTTCTATTTTTATTCGAATGATACAACCAAAACTTGAAATACCAGAGTCGTTTTCTCCACATCTCAAATGCTGTTAGTTAAATTTGTATTAACTGTTTGTGTGTTCAACTTTTTTGCTGAGATATGTCTCGTGAGTTTTTATTTCATTTTTATTTCCGTTGAGTTTGATATGTCAAAAGAGTCCAAACAACAATATGTAGTAATAATAAAGCGTTGTTATTTTCATCATGTTTTTATTTTGTTTTGTTTTTTCTCCAAAACATGGTAAAACGTCGACATGGACTAAGTGTTAACGTGTAATTTTTAATTGTTTAATAAGAATGATAAAAAAATACAAAAAATCTGGACAATTTTAATTGTTTTTGTTGACAATACACAACATATTCAGATACACAACAAACCCTCAGGTTTCATCAAAGCAATTAATTATAATGTTACATGATCATTTCTAAACTTATCAATATTTGTTTTTGTTCCTAGATGTTCTTTTTTTTTGTTTAAAAAATCACTAATCTACATAAAAATAAACATAAAAAATTCACATTATATTTAAATAAAAATAAATTTAAATATAATTTAATAATTAATAAACATCCTAAGTATGAACGTTAGGAAACAGGAAGGGTTATTGAAACATGTGTTCAGAGTGTGCCAACATGTGATGATGTTTGAACTTTTGATAAGAGAAATACAGGAAAGAGTAGTAATGCAAGAGGATGTTGGAGGCAACCTGGAAGGAGAAGAAAAAATCAATGAGTGAATTTTAGAAAGAGTAGATAGTTAATATGATATTGTTCTCATGAAACATTATTGTCCCTGGACATTGCTATGAATGTACCATACATAAATCATTAGACAGAATAGCTTTGCTGTAACAACTTAATATAAAATGATTGAAAATATATATTGTTAGTTTATTTTGGTCACACTCGTTTCAAAATAAATGGAGAAAGATGGAAAATATAACAGCTTTGTATTTCCTTTCATTGGAAAATATTATCAAAATGTATTACTTTCCAACTCCTTAAATATTGTCCCGCAATTTTAACGCAACCCTCAATTCATTGATGTATTATTTGAGTTATTCTCCTAGCAGGCGTCTTCTTTTCATTTCGGTTTTAGCTGATTTTTTTAGTACAGATTTTTTTTGGCTTATCTAATTTTTGATTTATTATATTTGAATGCGAATTAGTTGGTGGTAAAGGTTCTCAAATATCTTTCAACATTTCACATTTAATATCAATTTTGAATGCGAATTAGTTGGTGGTAAAGGTTCTCAAATATCTTTCAACATTTCACATTTAATATCAATTTTACCATTTTTTTTAACAGATACGTTGTATCAGACGAATTAACTTGTTGAATGCAATTTTTCCTCTCAGACAATAATAATGGCTGAAACTCCTAACCTAACCTAACCGAATGTTAGTCATTTGCAAAATTTGGTATGCAAGTAGTATTCCATAGAAATTGATCCTTCTAGAACTCTCAAGTCTAAATTTATAATACCAATAAATCACCCTGATTCATTATTTGGCATCATTTCGTAGTCATTTTTAAGAGACTAGTTCTAAAAGAGACTTTTATTGCTGCTAAATTTATATCAATTCTTCTGCATAAAAATGTAAATTCGAGGGACATACCATATAATTTTGTGTCAAAGGGGCCAGCGGATGTCAATAATAACTAAAAAGACTCAGTAAATTTTAAAAAAATATCTCAAAAGTTTCAGAAAAAATGCGGAAGTCTCCATAAACAGTTCAGATGTTCAACAAAGGAAAGAACATCAATGAAAATTATGAAACGTTTGATCTCAAAGGAAAATCCTATAATGCATTTTTCTTTTCTATAAATTGATTACTTTGTTTACGGAGATCTTTTTTTCTTTTTCAAAGAGAATTTATGTCTCTTCGTGTTTTGACTTTTAACACAGTACATTTTTAATCAAACAGATAGCACCATGGAATACGTTTCGTTTGTCTTCTCTTTATAAACAAAAAACTTTCAAAAGTTGCTCCTCGTGTTGCGTGTAGTATATATATATATATATATTTTCTCAATTGAAACTACAAAGAAAAGCGCGAAAATGTTAGAGGGCGCATAAATTTTCATTTTGAAATACGATCTTACTGAGAGCTTATTTTTGATATTGAACATTTTTATTTGTAAATGTTTCAATTAGATTCAAATAAATGAACAAAGATGGCAGCATTTGAAACATATTTTTAATTGTAATAATATGTATATTTTATTCTCTTTCTCATGAGAGAAATACTCTTTCCCTATTTTTTTTTTTATATATAAAAAAAGCGCATGTATTTTATGTGAAAATATTTCTGTTAATATTTTCTATCATTTTACTCTCTAAATCAATAGTCTTTTTTATTATTATGATTATTTTCATCAAATATTTTATGTTTGTTTTCTTACAAATTATTTTCTGTTCAAGCGGTTTTTTTAATACTTTGTTGACATTACTCAAACTCGATTTCCTTTTTTGTGTGTGACGTAATGCTAGTTTATCATTTATTGACGTTTTCGAAATATAAAAATATATGTATCTCTCTCCCTTTCCAAAAAATGTTTTAACTCCCTCATCAAAATTTTGTTTTACTCTCTCACTCTGTGATATATCCATACGTTTTCTATCTCGCTTTCAACTCACACTCCTGTTTTCTCTCTTAAAAATATGAAAATTCTATTATTTTTCTGTTTTATATATACTTGTTTTTATTTCATATTTCCTATGATTTCATACAATTGTAAAAAAAAAAAAAAAAAAAAAAAAAAAAAAAAAANAAAAAAAAAAAAAAAAAAATCTTCATATTTAAACAAATATTTTTAAATTATTTTTTAGACCTATTTTATTGACCTTACCCTTTTTATTTCTACATTTTTTTAAAATCCCGGAATGTTTCAGTTCGATTATTTAGGCGCCGTTTTTCAACATGATATATTCTTTGTTTTGAATGCGTCGTTGGTGTCTAGCCACCCCCTACCACTTTTAAAAAATACTCTCTGACTTCATCATTCCTGTTTATTGCCTGGGAAAGCTCCCATCAATTTTGTTTTTGAGCTCTTGTGTGTGTTTTTTCCTTTTATTTATTTATTAAGTGGATTTATTTGAGTATTTTTTTAAATAAATAAAAAAAAAATCATTTAATCTAAATTTTAATCTCGTTTATTTTCATCTACTACAAAGTGTATTTTTTGTTTATAGTTTTTATTTTCATCAATTTTTTTAATCATTTTGAAAAAGTCGTATTTATTATAAATTTTCACGGGTTATTTATTTTCTTTACGTTTGCGTTTTTGCGTATATGCATTTGAATATTGTTCTTTTTATTTTTGTGTGTGTGTGTCAAATTTTATGTTCGCTCTTCTATTGATTTTCCATTCATCTCTCTTTTCTCCTTTTATCTTCTCTTTGAGAGGATTTTTATATTATTTATTATTTTGTGTCACTTTTATCTCGTTATACATCAAAGGAATTTGAAAATTCTATTTTTTCCTGGTAACTTTTTTAAAAAATAATTTTTTTTTTCTGTTTGTTTTTTTATTCTTTATTAAATAATCCATTTACTCATTTTTGACAATTATTTTTATTAAAGTTTTAATTTAAATTTGTATCAATTTATTCCGTTTTTGGTGTTTCTTTCTGTCGCCTGAGACTGAATTTTGTTCCATTTGATTATTTTGGGTGCTAATTTTTGTAACATCTAATTTTATTTGGAATATATTTTTTTTCTTTTTTTACTTTCCTAAGTTACTGATGTTGTGGTGTGTTGTCTGGGAACTACATTATTCAACACATTCTCCTAACCTGTTGATTCTTCTATCCAATTATAGACACGACATCTCTTCGAAATTTGGAAGACTATCTTATATTTTTCGTGTGCTCTTAATATAAATTTACATTAATCTACAGTTAAAATATATTTAATTATTTTAAAAAATGAAGGACATATTTTGAGGAAATAGTTTGTCTTCAATTTCGGGGCTGTATTAACGTAATAATCACGAATGATCTTCGCTTTGTCAATTTACCATGTTTGATAAATAGTAATAGAAACGTCGGAAGCTTGGATGAAAGAGAATTAAAACGCCTGCGAGAGATATTGATAGCGTTAGAAGTTAAGGGCAAGAAAATAGGAGAAGAAACACCTGACATGGATGACTATTCTAATGAGCCATTGAACTTGGTAAAACGGAAACCTAAACCAGTTGCAATCGTAGCCCCATCAGCAACATTAAAAAAAGAAAATAGTAAAGAAATAAATGAAGACGATGACGAAGAAGAAGAGGAAGAAACTGAAACCAACAATAACGACCAGACTATCAAAAGTGAAGAAAATTCCATGTATGGTGGAGTTTACTCAATGGTGTCTAATTTAGCTGTGACTGATCCAAACTTCCTGACAACATTGTATATGGGAAGTTTAATAAATAGAGCTTATGAACCAACGTCCAACATGTCATCAACATCGCCCGAACTATCGAATTATTTAGCACAACAAAGGTTTTGGCAAATGATAAAATGGCATGATAGTATGAACAACAATAATAATAATAATAATAGCAGTTCAAATGAGAGCAGTTTGAAAGACTATGCAGATGCTCTTAGCATTAGTATACAGAATAGCACACTTCAACAGAAATTAACGAATCAAATTTCTAGTAGGAATCGAACGGACAAATTAACGTCGCTAACAGGGTAAATATGAATTGAATTTATTTCTTGCTGTATGTTTAGAGATTTTATTTAGGATATTTGTAGTCATTTTGAAAATGTTTTTAGATTATCTTTCAGTAATTTGCCATGGACTATTAAAAATGTTTACTATTATCTTTAGAAGTTCCTTTGACATATTAATAAAATATAATGTTTCTACACGTGTTAGCCCAAATAACCATTTAGTTAAAACACAAGATTATTGTTAGAAATGTGCGTATTTTTCTCCTCGCTACATCGCATTATTTATTGATTGAAAAGCAATGTTTTTTTTTTTTTTTTTTTGGAAAAGTTACGTAAAACTGCTCGAACTTTATAATTTACTGTATATTTCCTATTGCAACATTCTTTTGAATCTTTCACTCTCTTTGCAATGTCACACAAAATAATAGAGAAAAATTTTAAATCCAAAAAAGGAAATAAGAAACATTCATTCGTTCGTACATACTTATCTTTTAGCAAGTAGTGAGATTTCTTTTCAAAAGGAATATAAATGTGTTCCTGCAAAGTAAAATATATACGAGAAGAATAAAAAGGGTAAAAATGAAAAGAAATGATTTGAGAGAAATCATTAAAGATTTTTCTTCTTTTCTTGAGAGGGAAAGAAATAAAGAAATATTGCAGAGACGTCTGAATGTGAAGCCATTTCACATTGATTTATTATTTATTTTTGTGTTTTCTAATATAAAAAATATACTCTAAACATACATAGAAAGCTTTTTGACATGTTTTGTCTACTTTATTAGGTGGTATTCCAATGCATTGCTGGGAAACATATAGACGAACAGATGATGGTTTATTATTTTTAAGTCGAGGGTTGGCGATTCGCGCCCACAGTTATGACAGATTTTCCTTAATTGATTGTCTACCATTGTGGCAATGTTTCTTACGTTAGTTCAAATACAATTCGTTATTTTTTTTAATAATGAATCTTCAATCACGAATTTTTGTTTATTTTAACTCCGGTATATATTTTTTTAAGGACCGCAGAATCTAGAAATCAAATATAAAATATGGATCCTATTCATTACCGTTCGTGGTTTTTAGTCAAACAAGGAAATGAGTTGCAGGACATTATGGTTCCTATTATCTTCGAATTACACCCTGTGTTGTTATGATTCACGAAGACTGTTACTCCCCATGAAGTAACTTTCCTCACTCTCAAGTATGCTCTAATTGAGTTGGGGTTACATTTTATTAGTCCCCGTGAAGTAACTTTCCTCACTCTCAAGTATGATCTAATTGAGTTGGGGTTTCATTTTATTAGTCCCCATGAAGTAACTTTCCTCACTCTCAAGTATGCTCTAATAGAGTTGGGGTTACATTTTATTAATCCGCATGAAGTAACTTTCCTCACTCTCAAGTATGCTCTAATTGAGTTGGGGTTACCTTTTATTAGTCCCCATGAAGTAATTTTCCTCACTCTCAAGTATGTTCTAATTGAGTTGGGGTAACATTTTATTAGTTCCCACGAAGTAACTTTCCTCACCCTCAAGTATGCTCTAATTGAGTTGGGGTTTCATTTTATTAGTCCCCATGAAGTAACTTTCCTCACTCTCAAGTATGCTCTAATTGAGTTGGGGTTGCATTTTTGTGTTGTCTATTACATTGGTTTGTATACAAAGTCAGTCTTTGTTTATTTTAATGGGTTCATAATTATTTCACATACAAATGTAATAATACTGTAAAAGCTATGACATTTATTCTATTTAAAACATAATGTAAATAGAATGCTCTCCACTTATCTTACATTTTCATAAAAAATAAAATCTGTAATTCAACTCTAAAATAAAGAATCTCTCATAAATTAATATTTAGGAGGTTGGAAGGGACTGGAGGAGAAGAGATGATGGAAGAGAGTGAAATGAAATTAATTGAAATAAAAAATCATTTCTCTTCAACAAAAAGTTGCATTTAAATAAGGTCAAAATCTCTCTCTCTCTCTCTCTCTCTATTCTACTACTGACTGGAAAAAAATGTTTTAACTTTTATTAAAATGTAAAATGGCTACTTCTTTTTTTTTGCCTCCGTCTAAATTTTTTTACTCACTCTTCAAAATAATAATAGTTCTAATTGTAAAAGTAAATGCATTTTTCAATTTTCATTTTGATCTGCTGAGACTACGATATTTCTTCCATAGAATGTTTTTAAAACGGTAAATACAAATCTGTAAAATCAGTGGTAGTCCAGTCAGTGATTGGGTGTTTGAGTGCTCTGGTATGGAAATATTGACTTCAGGAAATTGTTTGCAGTGGTTGGGAGATGAACATGCTAAAATTTCCCCTTCGGATCTAGGGGTTGAATGGGTTGCAGGGGGCACTGAGAAGGCAACTTTTTTTTTAGGTTTCCGCTTATATCTCGAAAACAATTTGTCATAGTGAAAAAATACTCTTAAAATACTCTTAAATAAATACTCTTAAATAAATTTCCTACAAAGTTGTTTCTATTCCTTTTTTTTAAAGGCTTTTATTTAACTTACTATGTATGTATGTTTGTGGTTAAATCTTAGAAATTAAATTTAACCCACTTCCCATTGTCCGATTGAGCTGAAATTTAGCACAGTGGTAGATCTTCGATGACAATTGAATGTGGTTTGGTTTTGATTGGGGTCATTTAGTTACGACCACTTTTCTGGCCGATTTTTTCTTTATTCCTGATGGTTTTCTTAAATAAAAAAAAAAACACTCTTAAATAAATTTCCTACAAAGTTGTTTCTATTCCTTTTTTCTTTATTCCTGATGGTTTTCAAAATATATTTCTTAAATTATTAAAACTCACTCCTTTAGTCCTTCTTTTCAATCACGCTATTGGAACTACAAAATTAGAATTCACTATGAAATGTCTATATTCTGATAAAAGTGGCATCGACGGTGCTAGATTTGAGGAAAAGAAAATGTGACAGTTCTTTTTTTTAGTAGCTATAACTTTCGTAATGTTCAAAACTTTTCAATGAACATCTCGGTCACCATCCAAAGCAATGTGATATTCAGTATTTTTTCCATGTCGAATATTGTCAGCCTTCTACTCAGTGTACTGAAATTTAACTTTTCTTTTTCATTGTTAAAGTTACTCTGCTTCTTTCATTTCTCCTCTTCTTTTTTTTTCTCTCTCTCTGTTTCTTCATTTCTTATTCTTATCTCAATACGAGAATGGAAACTTTGAAAAATAATATATATATTTTTTTCATTCTTTTTTTTTTTTGCGCTTCTTTCAGTGTCGAATTGATCGGGTGGATCAGATTTTTAGAAAATATTGTATGCCTTTTAAAATAATTTGATAAAATTACTTCGGGGTGCAACGTCAGAGCTTTTTCTTACTTTGGAACTTGTAAAAATAAAGGAAAAGTTTTGCTAATTTTCTTATCAAAAAATTCTGTACATGGGTTTATTATGATTGTTTTACTGTTTTAGTATGGAACCCCTAATATATGACTAACAGTAACACTAAGCCTCACAGCCTCAGTAGTTCTGTTGGTGGAGACGATGGATTTGTAAGCAGGACGCTGTTGGTTCGAATCCAATTCCATCCCCGCCTATTCGAAATACTGGTCACAATCGATCTAGATAATTATCGCAGTGGTTGCAGTCTCAAGAGAGACGTGCAATAAGTTTTATTTTAATTCATTACACTGAGCTTCGATTTATTAATAATAAAACGCAAAGTTTGAATAAGAGGAAAGTTTGTTATTTTCAGAGGAAAGTTTGTTATTTTCAGTCATAGTAAGATTATGAAATGGGACGGACTTTTCTGTTTGTTCTTTTTTTTTTAATGGATACTGAATTATTCTTCTATTTCTGTCCTAGGAAGAACTTGACCCCAAGCACCAGTCCTCTTATTCTGTATCAGCGCAACAATATCACAGATTTCTTCTCTTCTATTTTATATCCCCAGCTATGCCACTGTTCATTTTCTCCCTCTTCTTCATCATCTTCATCGTTCCTTTTAGTTTCAAATATATTTTTTTCTTTCTTTCCGTTAATTACTTTTCGCTATTTAGATTTCATTTCTTTTCTCTAGTGGATAACTGAAAACGAATGAAAGGATTGTATTTCAATTGGTCAAATGAAATAAAATTAAACATTGAACATTTTTCTTACTCTTTAAACATTTTTTTTTTTTTTTTTCTTGACAAACCTTTTCTTGAGACATTTATTTTTCTCTTGTTATCATAGCTGTTGCTGTCATGTCAGCGATGACAATCATTCTCGTCAAGATGTATTTGTTGTTTTGTTTGAAAACGTTAACAAGAAACTAATTTAATATTGAGATTTTTCTTTGTCATGAAATATTCTTATGATTTTGGCATCTCCACACTAACATTTTTGGTGGAACTGTCTTTTTGCAAATAAAATCTTCTATATTTTTTTACTTCTCCAATGTATCAACACGGGCATTGCAGCGTGCCCAAATAGTTTTAGGGCGATGTTATTTGAATATCAATTTCTGGAACCTACATTAGGTTTTACATGTCCACTCATTTTTTTTTTTTTTTTTTTTTTTTTTTTTTTTTTATTTTNTTTTTTTTTTTTTTTGTGGAGATGATATTATTTACAGGTGTATTTCAATCGCCCAGGGGTACTCATTGTGACACCTTATGAAGGTATATTCCTCTAGTTCACCAATGTTGGTGTCAACTATTAACTAATATTAGCATTGAATTTGTTTGTTCCAGGTCGCACCACAATGAACATAAAAACTCTTCCTCCGCACATAGTGATAATTCAAAATCTCAAGAGTCGTCGCATAGTAATAACAATAGTAATGGTAAGTTATCTAATACCCATTTCGACAACATTACTGAAGGGCCCAAATATTTTCCATTATTATCATATTCAAAGTATTTGCGAGACCTCCTTTATCCAGTTTATGCAGAGTAACTTCCTAGTGTATAACAAAAATAATTTACTATCAAATCGGCTTTATTTACAAAAAAAAAAAAAATGCTCAAGGCAGAACAGATTAGAGCTTCATTCAAATTTGACGTCGATTGTTTTACCCAATCGCCTCGAACTGTTCTTCTCGAAGATCTCGAATATAAATCTAGTTTCCTATGGAAAGGTATGGACATTTTTCAATATTGCCAACGCTAATCTTTTCAGTTCTAACCCGAATATCGAATCAATGATGGCGTTGAAGGAACGGTCAACTGAGAGCAAAACCAATTGCTTAAATTTTCTAATGTAACCGAAAAATAGATTGCCTTCTTAAGCTGAGTAGACTTTAAAAGAAACATAGAAGTTTTTGGTTTTTAGAGTTTAAGCAAAACTACATTTACATATTTCCATTTCATAGGCCATCTTAGTACTTACATTTGAGATTACAGAAAACTGTAAAACCCTTGAAAATAAAATGGTCACCAACTTTTAATTTTCATTAATTTACATTTGGCATTACTTGAGGGTGAATATTTACATCCTGTCCCCGGCATTCCGAAAAAATGGTATTCGAAATCATCATCCTCGTATTAAGAGTTAAAGTATTTTAAACCACAAAAACTTGCACAACGATTGGACATAGGACTTCAGTTTATATCATCGGAAAAAAGAGTTGTGTTGACAACGACACAGGGTTGAAGGTTATTTGTGTGTCCACCAATCTCACTCAAACTATTCCTAATATGTATATTTATGTCTGTTTTCAGATAAAAAGAAACCTCATATAAAAAAACCATTAAATGCGTTTATGTTATATATGAAAGAAATGAGAGCGAAAGTAGTAGCGGAATGTACATTAAAAGAAAGCGCCGCTATAAACCAAATTTTAGGGAGAAGGGTAAGAGAAAACTATCTTTTTTATATTTTTCGTCTTCTATTTCTTTATTCTCGTTTCTTTATGAAAAGGTTTATTGCATATTTTAGAATCTAAAACTTACAGTTTTAACCCTTTGGAGCAGTACAGTAGAAATATGAGGGAGGGGGGAAAGCGGATAATTAGAAGGACTTGAAGTTTTAACCCTTTTGAGTAGTACTGTGGAAATATAAGAGAGGGGGGAAAGCGGATATTTAGAAGGATTTGAAGTTTTAACCCTTTGGAGCAGTACAGTAGAAATATTTGTAGGAGGGAAAGTTAATTATTAGAAGAACTTATAGCGTTAACCTTTTGGAGCAGTACTGTAGAAATATGAGGGGGGGGGGAGGAAAGCGGATAATTAGAAGAACGCAGTACCGTGGTAATATGGGGTGAGGAAAGTTGAAAATAGTGTTTGTGGCAGTAGAAACATGGGAGGAGGGGTAGAAATCTGCTGATTAGCTCAACTCGATTGAAAAACGTTATACATATTGGGATAGACATATGGACATTAATAATAATTCGTCATTTTGGCATCTCCACTCAAAAGTAATTTTACAATTCGAATTCCAACACATCTCGGTTTTAGTTCAGATACATTTATTTATTGTTTTTCGAGAAAGAGTTAGCCAGAGCTTAAAGCTCAATTTGAAATCACGGTTTGTGGAAGTGTTGACTGTGGAGATGCTGAATGATGTAAATTGTTTTTTCTAAAAAAAATTCAAGTTAGGTGATATTCAATTTGAAAGTAGAGAGAAATTTGGGTTCCTCAAATAAACAAACTAGATACAAAAGTAAATGGAGGCCTTTTCGAAATGTCTCTTTTTTAAGGAAAATATTTATTTTGAGATTTTTTTGAGAAATGATCCACACACTCAAATTACTTCCCTACCATTTTTCTCTGTTTCCAAATTCTAAAATTTCTTTTACAGAAGTAAGAGAAAAGTCCAGTTATTTTTCTTGATTATTAGGGTAGACAAACAAAATTGCTTACTAAGATTGGTTTTCATTTATTTTACTCGATTGTCGCTATACGGTGGAACATAAGATTGAAGACAGCATTGGAGTTAAAACACAATTTTATTAATCAAAGCTATTTTTCAAATTTCTTCTATGATAAAAGAATTTTTAAGAAAATACTGAAAATTTGATTTTTTATATAGCAAAAAAGAAATATATAAACCGAAACAAAATCAAACACTGTTTGGTGAAGAAAAAAAAAATCTGGACCACGTTCATGTTAAAAGAAATCGCTTTAAATCTCAGATTTTTTATACAATCTGCAACCCTTAAAAGAACTTCTTTGGAATTATCCACCTTATTATGTAGATTCAATTGAGTAAAGTAACGTCCTACATACCGGAGCATTTGGCAAATATATGTCCAGAAGTATCAGGACTTACACAGACGCGTTACCAACAACTTATCTTTAACAAAAAGTTTAGATTTACTTTAAAGATAAGATAGGTAAACTTTTTTAATTTTTTTCTTTTTAAACCACTTATCTATTTAAGCTTAGGCTATTTCGTTGCCAAAAGTTTTGCCAAAATCTCTTGTACGTAGAAATTTCATTTTAAATATATTTTTTTCATTATAATTATTATTCATTTCTCAATTTTTTCTTTTAAATGTAGTGGCACTCTCTAACGAGGGAAGAACAAGCCAAATATTATGAAAAAGCAAGACAAGAGCGACAACTTCACATGGAATTATATCCGGGGTGGAGCGCTCGGGATAACTACGGGTACGGTGCGAAAAAAAAGAAACGGAAGAAAGAGCGGGCCCCCATCATCGATACCAATGGAGGTATGGAGGCTATGTTAATATACTTTTTTTAAAAATGAAAATAAATAAAAATCAATTACTCTCTCACAATTTCTCTTTTTTTTGTAAACTGTTTTCAAAATTCAATAATGACTTAGAAATACTGTAATGATTTGGTTTTAATGCAGCTCTGCAATATTTATATATGTATATCTCAGTGTGCGTAATATATACATAATATTTTCAGTACCAATGCATGGGCCGCAGGTTAATTATGAACATACCTTGTAAAAATCGATACCATTTTGTTTGAAAGTATAAAAGATTAAATAGGATTTCACAAGCGACATTTGTCTAACGATAAATCACCTATCTCTCCATGTAAATCGCCTATCTGTCGAAAAAGTCTCCATGTCTTTTTCGACTACGGAGCGGCTGATTACTAAAGTATTACCCCAAATGTATAATTATTTGTGTTATTCCGCAAATTGATTCATAGTGTTATCCATTTATTTGACAGCTGATTCTACCAACCTGAAACATCTATTTTTCTCCAGTTATGCCTCTGTGGCTGTGGCCTTCTTTAGTCTGAAAACAGGGTGAATGACGTCAAAATGGTTACAAAATTAAAAAACAGCAACCAGGTATAATTGTTCTTTAGAAGAATGTGTCCCTAGAGTCATGACCCAGGGTACACCTTTTGGAGGCAACCTAACATTGTACCAGCAATGTTCTGGTAGCCTTTTGGCCATTCCTAGGCAGCCCTAAACTACGAAGGTACAAAGACTAAATACAAATATCTGTAATATTCATTTTAAAAAATATTGCAGTTTATTTGATTGTTTTTTTTGCTCAAATGTTTGAAAATTACATTTAAACAATCAGCAACATTGTCGTAAACCCTCTTAAAAAATAAAATAAATTAAAACAATGTATTATATCATCAGCTAGAAAGAGGTTATAAAAATATGGTTCTGTACCATTACGCTGAATAAAAACAGAGATATATGGAGTTTTATTATTGCCATTTGTTTTTCCTATATTATACGTATTGGCGAGACATAGTGATCAATACCATTGCAAATAACAATACCAAACACAAATATATTATGTATGGAATTTTGTACAGGGTCGGGAAAACGATATATATTTACTAAAATATATTTTGTTTGTCTGTTTGCCTGGATGTAAGTTTATTCAGTACAAAACGTTCGGATATTTTATTTTTTACTTATTTTCGCAAAATAATGCTCGACAGTTTAATCAATTTCACCGTGTAAGTTCCCATTATTTATGCAAATATTATTTTTTCTTAATTATTTTTTAAAAAACAGCCTCAGCAGCTTACTTGGTTGAGGCGGTGGATTTGTAACCAGGAGGCTGAAATACGGACCTCAATAGATCTAAACAAAGGTAACGGTGATTATTGTAATCAATTTCAATAGAGATCTGTTACCAGTTTTATAATAATAAGGTTTACTTGTTCATGTTATTATGTCGAAAATTTTATCAATTACTGGGGGCACACTTTTGCTTGGGGATCAAAAAAATTCATGTTTATTAATGAAGAAACAAAAATATATTCTTATCAGATTTTAGAACGTTTTCTTTTTCAAGTCGAATAAGATTCCCTTTAATAAACTTTGAAGTATGAAGAAGGGAGACGTGAATTGTACATAATACATGAATGATCGATTTCCTTTTTCATTATGATGGACCCAGTATTTTAAGTACGAGCATATAATAAAAAAAAGAGACTAAAAAGTACAGGAAAAACATTATTCTCGAAAATATTTTTACATAACTTTGTTTTCGCTCTCCTATATTTTTCCATATCATACCTGCATATAACAATGGGTTGCTCCCACGTCGGAATAACAATGCAAGGTTTTTATATTTCAATTGGATTTTTTTGAAATTAAAATATGCAGGGATTGATGAAATCTGTTGCCTTGCTAAAACAAAATCAAAGTATTTGGCGTCTCCACTTAAAAAAAAAAAAAATGGGGCTATTTTTCGCGGTGGATTTCAAAGGTTTATACTGAAAATAATTTACCAATATTTAAAAAATATCACGAGTTAGTATTACGACCTATCCACTGTCAAAGGACCAAATTGGAAAACCATTAGGAAATAGTATCCTGGCATCCCCAGTTACAAAAAAAAAAATTAATATTATGAAATAGTAATTTAGCGTCTCAACCAAAAGAAATCAGAATAGTAAGAGATAATATTCTCGCATTTTCATTATAAAAACTAACAGTATTATAAAATGGTTCCTAAAATAGATCTGGTATACACAAATGGACGTTTGTGGAAGACTCAGATATACTTTCCATCCCTGGCATAATCTTGTTTATTTTGACGGCAAAAATGAAGGTTGAAAGATAATCAACCAATTAAGGCACATTGCTTGCTGTTGTTTTTTGTTCCAGTGGAGGTATTTTTGTTTACCTTTTTTAGAGCAGTAGGAATGTGTTTGGTGTAGTGTTTTATTTATAATTCTGTAAATCGGAACAACTCTGACATTATACGAGCTTATCAAAGAAGGATTATTAAAGTCAAATGGACAAGCCGGATGGGCCATCTTTTCAATGTAGATGCCATATGCACAAATAATCTGAGAAAGACTGTGATTTGTAGTTGATCCTAATTAGGCGCATTCTACTCTTTACTGTGACAAACGAATCACAGCGCGCTATAAGAATATTTTGCAACAAAATTGATCATCATAATGATCAAAGTCTAATATAATTATATAGTAAACTTTTATTTGATTAAATGACAGCACATTTTATTGATGAAACTTATGATTAGTATAAATAATAATAAAAAATTAAGACATTTAAGACCGAAGACGATTTTTGAAATTTATTTTCTGCCTGGAAAGGTGAGTTAAAATGGGTTATACAGAAAGAGTGAATAGAAAAGAAACAATAATTATTTTCAAAAAAGTTTACAATTTTTTTAATAGAAAAATACCGTAAACTATCAAATTTTGAGGGAATATTTTTTTTCTTGTTCTAAACCAATAATTGAAAGTTCCGCTTCTTTTCACTTCACAGTCCTTACTCACCCCGTTTTATCGCCGTTGGATTTGTCGTGGATTTTTATCTTTTAGAGTAAATACCTAAGAGCCTCTTTTTGTAATTTTTTAATCGACGTTTTGATTGATTTATTTTTCATCGTATTATTAGAAATTAAAGAGAAATTACTGTGAGAGTATATTGTATTTTTTATTTATTTCCAAACGTCAGCCAAAAACAAACAGATTTTTCTTTTTCAAAGTAGAGTTTGAGACCTAATACTAATTTTGGTTAAATTAAATTAAAACAAAACAAGTCGTCTATCCATACATGTTCAACTAACAGCTTGATTTATTTAGTGTTTTTGTTTGCTATTTTTTTTATAAAAGTGTTTTTGTATTGCTCGTTCTAATTTGAAGAAGCTAAACTTCATAAAGACATCGTTAAATGTAATAATTGGACATTTTGGGGAACAAGCTACAAACAAACCTAATTTGGTCTGACCAAGATAATTTTTTTCATTGCTCAATAATCTTTTGTTTCTTTTCTTCAATATCATTTCATCAATTCGCTATGTTTTTCTTTTTGGTCATCTTTCCACAAAGCTTTGTTTTTTAAAGAATTTTTTTTTATTTGTTCAATAGGAATCAAATGATCCCTATTAAACTGATCTTTTTTTTCTTCTATTGATCTCCTAAATTTCTTTTTATGAATCCTCACTTTTCTTTTCTTCCTTTGTGGTGCTCATTCTTTCTATCATGAACTTCTTTCCTCTCTATTTCATCAATCTGTTTGACATTTTGATACATAGATGCTTCTTTGTCGTTTGATAATATTTCAGTTGGCGTTTATTGATAACGATTTTTTGTTGCAAAAATGTTTGTAAGGTGAAACTCCATTTTTTACTATATGTTGATTAAATTCATTACCGACTAATACTTTAATCATTTTTCCCGGATGTTTGAATTGATCGACATGATTATTTATTCCATTTTTCCTATTTACTCGTACTTAGGAAGTCAACAAAGGAATCCTTTGCTTCAAAGTCAACAAAGATGTCCTCTTTGATATACTTATTCCTCTCTTAGGCATTTAATGATACTCAGAATTCTTTGCGAAATTATTTTATAACCCACCATTCTAATTAAATATTCTATAATTTCGTTCCGAAGTTTTGGAAATAAATGTTTTCCTAAAAAAAGTTCAAAGCTAAACCTTTGTCAACATATTTTCCTCATAAAAGAACTTTCAGTTACATTTTACATGCTCGTATATGTGTTTCGGTTTCTCGTTTGAAAATTACAAAATGAACTTTGGTCCCAAAACATTTAATCAATACAGTCGTCGTTGAATGAAGTTTCTTAATCTATTTCTTTTTCAAGATGAAATAATAAATTATTTTTTTCAAATTTGCATAAGCAAGTTTCTTTTCCATTCTCCTAAAGTTCATACAGACTACATCTACATATATCTTCTTTTCTTTATTAGAGAAACCTATCTATTGTATCTCTTTTCTAGAAGAAATATCTTTTTACTGTTTTGTGAAAGGTTTCTTTCTCTCTTTTATTCCTGCTCGAAAATACAAACCAGGTATCACCACCTATCTCTTTAATATATTCAAAAGATTTTGCTCGCAAAATTATAAGAGGTGGTCTCTCTATATCTCAGAGTTTCACAAATTGACCATTTCTTTTTTCAGAATTTATTTTTGAAGTTTCTTTTTCCTTTTGGTAATCTTACTTATTATTTCATTTGAATGGAATATTTATTGATACTACAAGTACGTCTATGCTTGATTCCCAATTAATTTGTGAGAAAACTAGATGTTTTGGGGTCCTCTCCATTTTAGCGTGAAAATTCAAAGCATCAAAGATTTATCATTATTAATTATCAGTCAACCTTTAGTGTCTATTAGAATTGTTTCTGGTAAACCGGAATGTGGATAATATCTGTACCCCATACTGGTTCATACAAGGAAGCACAGTAGATGAATGTGGTTCTAACACGCTTCTTCTTCTTCCTCTGGGAATTCGATAATATTTTAATTCAGCTCTGAAGATTTTGAGCAAAATGTTCATTAATTCCATATTACACCAAACTAGTTACATGACGGGTTTCAGGTTTGTCTGTAACCACTCGTTGCAAATCAATGCAAGTGACGACATCAATCTGTTGGGAAGGTCTTCTTGACCTTTATCTTTTTCCTCAAAAAAGTTCCTGTGCATATTGTTTTTACAACTTTGAGCAAAAATAATAATTATACTTTTTTTTTTGTGATTAAACTTTTGGAAAAATAAAATCTTCCAAGAAGAAGAATGGACTAAATTTTGTTTTTATTATTATTTTTCTGAGAAAAATGTTTTTCGCACAAAATATTTATTACTTTTTTTATATTTTTGTATGCGATGGCGTCTTGTTTTTTATTTTATTTTCAAAAAAAGTATATTGATTTTAAAAGACGTTTCTTTCTTCCGCTAAAAAAAGAAGAAAATTTACTTTTTTCGTACGGTACAAGTTATTATTCCTCATTTTTCCACAGTCAGTTAATATTTGTTCATTTTTTTTTTTTGCTATGCGAATATAAATTACATTATTCTTGAGAATATAAGGTCTATGATAAATTTATTTGTTTAGTGGCATGCATTGGGGCGTGATGAACAAGCCAAATATTACGAGTTGGCTCGGCGTGAACGCCAACTACATATGCAACTTTATCCTGATTGGTCTTCTCGGGCAAATCAAACTCGTGGAAAGAAGAGGAAGCGTAATAGCAAACAAGAGCTGAATGATTCAGGTACTAAACCCGAGAAAACGTTTTTTTGCCCTTAAAACAATTTTTTTTTTTACTAATTTATATTTTATGGTCTCTCTCTCTCTTTATTTCTGTTTGTTTATGGCTGTCCTATGCATGATTTAAACTCATTTTAATTAATATAATTTAATTAGTAGGTAATTGTATATTTAATTAGGCCAGTACCAGTTATAGGTAGGATAATTGAGCGCTAATATTTGGTAAATGCTTTATTCAGGTTGTTGCTTTTCATCCTATTGAACTTCTAAATTTACTGTCTTTCTTAGGTCGTCTCACCAAATGTGTCAATCCACTCAACCACAATATCAGTGACACATGAACATTGCTGGCCGTTCGAACAAGTAACACTTAAGAATACTTGTCACCGGTCAATACAAGGTTCCTTAGATAGTGCAGTATTTGAGCACTTTCATGTAAAATTGTTCTTTCTAGTTTGTTTACTTTCATTAATTTGTGTCGTGAAAGTCGTAAATACTGGTCTTGGAAGAATTGATAAATCAACGTTTACTTGCGCATTTGCCATATTAAACGTAGCATTCCGTTTGAATCAACGTGCTCCTTAATATCTGTCCGCTACAGAAATTTCGAGGTCTTACATTCGCCCTGTCACTTTGGTTAATTCGTTCATACGACGCGGGATGACAAAATATCAAATTCTGAGGCGGATAGGGTATTATTTTAAGTAACCGAATACGTTTCAACAACAACAAAAATAATAAAAACTCATACCATTGTCCTTGATAAGTATGTTTGATTCTATATACTACTTTTACTATTAATATGTCGTACTCCTACCTCATTGGAGCCGTACATTTAGATTTCATTATGGATTCCGTACTTTAGGGTTCCGTTGTGGACTCCATTTAGATTTCATTGTCGAAAGAATGTATTATTATGTTTTTCTTTCCATGTTCAAAGGTGTATTTTTTGGTTGGAAAATGAACTTTCCCCAATTTTTCTTCTTCTTTTCTTTCTCATTTTATGTAAGGTCGCATTTCATTCCTTTCTTTTCTCTTTTCTTTTTAATTTCGCTTTTATTTCATTATTATTATTTTGCGCTTTCTAGTTTTGGACTTTTTTAAATTGAAAACAAAGTTTTTTTTTCTTTTGCCTCGGGAATTTTCTTTGTTGTTGTCGTCATTTTCGAAAGTATACGACTATGAAAAGATTTTTTGGCGGCTTTGGGGTGTTCAAACACCTCAAGTGTTTGAAGGGGCGGTATTCTCTTAAGAATATACGATGTCTTATAGGATGTTTATTTTGATTAAATCAATTTTGGAATCTTTGGACGTTTCAAGAAACTAGTAATACTTTTATTATCTTATTCATTAAACTATCTGAATTCTTGCATAATACAATTAGTTTTATGAAAAACTTTTGAGCGTTCATTTCCATTTTTTTCCATAAGCCAGAAAAATATAGTAAGCTGAAGTCGGTATGATATTCAAAAATTTACATGCAACTGACCCATTGATATCTTCGTGTCAGATTAGGTTTAGCTAGATTTTCCGTTTTAGATTTGGACATACCAACAGTTTCCTCCGCAAGTTGTCTTGTGGGTGGCTTATGACTTTTACTAATATTTTTCTTTGTATTCTATTTCTCTCCCTTCTTCAGGCAATAGTATGAAAAAATGTAGAGCAAGATATGGATTAGATCAACAAAGTCAATGGTGCAAGCCTTGCAGGTATGTGTTAATTACATTCATTATTTACATTTAGTATTCAATTTTAGGTTTACATTTATTGATCAGGAATCAATCTGCGTCAAAATTTATACTATGACTTATCATAATATAGAAAATATATTCTTTTCATTTATAAGTAAAATAATGATTGTAAAACGGAAATCCCTCTTGTTTTTTTTTTTAAAAAAAAAGAAAATCGATTAAAAATTTAGAATTCCGAGCTACAATTATTTTTGCACCTCCGCTTGAATTCAAAGTTTCCCCACCTTCTTCAATTCGCAATTCAAATTTGATTTCCCTGATCACTAAATATTAGACCTATCACATTTTATATATAAAAGACCCTACTCCTACACTTTTTAGCTTATTTTTTTTACAGAATGTATATTTTCAATGATCATATCTGTAGCAATGTATATGAGAATCGGGTAACTTTAACACGTTTTGAAGAGAATCTAATTTTTGCAGAAATTTTTTTTTTTTTATAAAAAATATTTATTCATTTTCTGTAATTGCTATGGAAATTAATTTATAAAAATGAGGAATTTATCTTTGTTTTTATTTATTATTAGGTACCCGTTTTTGTTATTTCGTTTTTGTTATGAAAAGATTAAAATATAATCTTTGAAATCCTTTGTTGTCAGTGATGAGTAAATAAATTAAAAAAATGTGATGATTTTGAAAGGTTCAAGTTACCCCACAATCTGTAAAAGTAAAATAATATTGTGTTAGAATTAAGTTTTTTTTTTTAAATCTCTCTAGAGGAAACCAAAAAGTGAGAAGAAGAAATTTCAGAATGAAGATCACCGTGAATTTTGTTCTTTGTGTAATGATTTTGTTTCATACAAAATATAATTTTCATGTATCAAGCAAAACATTTACAAAGATCACCTAAAAAAAGAGAAAAATTCGTTGAAAAAATAACACAAGACTATGAATTGACCGGTTATATTTAAACCATTATTTGAGTGATTTATGTCCATAAAAATACATGCAAATTGTAAAAATATTTAGATGTATAATGTATAGGTAATCTTATTTATTTTTCATGAGTGTGATTAAACTTTGGGACAACACGGGGATACTAGAGACATTTAACATTGATCTCATATCATTTTTGAAGCGTTTTATTTTAACTAAGTAGCCAATCAGTAATTTAAGATTTTTACCGATTTTTTTTTTTTTTAATTTAAACGAAAATTAATAAATCTGTGAATAGCTTTTTCAAAAATAATTTTAAGTTGCTAAAGACTTTCATATAAAAAAACAAATAATAATATCCAATCACAGTTTTCATCCAAAAACAATGCGTTCATTATGTGACATATCAGATTCGACGTTAGTAGGACATGTAAGACGGCAGCTTTAAATTAATTCCTGTCTCCTGACTGTTGATAATTCTTGAAATTTCCTGTCTCCTGTAGGTTGATAATTCTTGAAGTATTCTTGAAGGTTGATAATAATTAACTTGGGCTTCCCAAAATTTCCCTTCATTTCATAATTATTTCAAAAATTAAATACAATGCCGTGTTTCATAATTGTATCACTGTTTCAGTATTATTCCTATGAGACAAATTATAGGAATAAAGATAACAAAAACATTTATCAATCAATTTTATTTATTTGCTCTTCTTTTTTGTTTTGATAAATTCGTTTGTGAAGTAGAAAGTCTAAGAAAATTTTACTTCATTTTGTTTTGCTTGTTTATTTCTCAGGATGTTTATATTTTCCGTCGTTCTTGCTCTCTGATTCATCTTCATATTGTATACAAAATATCTATACTGGGTATCTCAAGAGATAAAATGTTTGACGTTAGTGTCACAATTGGATCTTTTCTTGTTAGATCATTTATCATCAATAAAATCCGGACGGGTTGGTAGTATAGTGGTGAGACGTTCTGACTGGTAAACAAACAGTAGGGTGTGGGTTCAACCCATGGAATTTCATCCTCATGAATTTGAGATATTGACCACTATTGAAGGACATAGAAGGGGCCGGGATTATCTACATCTAGTCCGGCGTCCTCAAAGTAGCATACTATGCTACATAGCTAGCGTCTATGGCACGTAGAATACACCAGTTCCCGTTAGATCACTGAAGTTACAACGCCCAGGGGGGGTTGTAGCATGTGGGTGTCCACGTGGGTTCGCGCCCTCGTGATGCTGGCTATTTTTCCGACCAACCCAGGCTGGGTGAGGTCAATGTGGGTAGCTGGTTTGCAAGTTTCCAGAGAATGGAGGGTAAAACCCCCATTTTGAATGACCAATAGACGTTAAGCCAAAAAGAAAAAAAGAGTATGCTACATGAAAAACTAAAGGCTAAAGCTTTACCACGCCAAACATTGGAATCTGTTCTTCACGAGATCTGTGTGACTACTATTTTTGTTTTCCTAGTATTGCGTTACCTCTCCATAGATAAAAGATTCAAAAATCCACTACCGATAATCTGTACTTATAAAACGCAATGCCCAGTATCTTATATTTGCCATGTAACAGTTTTACTGTAGAAGCACATGTAGGCACTATATACTAACTTTTCAATTGTTTCCTTAAAGTAAAATAAATATACAACCACCTCGACACCGTTGGACTTGACTATCGATATGTTCTTATAGAATTTTATAGGTACCGCTTTTTGGAAGAAAAATTCAAAGATCATTTTTATTGCTCTCTACTAAGATTGGGGCTGACAGTGTTTTCAAACATCGTCCAAATGTAGGATGTTGCGTATACAAATACAAATAGTCTCCAGTTCACAAACCCATGTAAGAATAAACATATTACAAAGTTTGGATGTTTCCTTCCTTGCATGTAAAATAAAACAAACCAAATTAAAAACTCGATTACAAATTTCGAGTTTCCCTATTTCACATGACGAGCATATTATTCGAGATTACCCTATATGTATATAAATAATATCGAAAGCTTTTATATGATTTTCTATTTACTTAGCTTTCCACTCAGTGAAGCAGAATGGAACACACGTCTGACTTAATGACGATTTCATATATGAAGAATTGAAATAAATAAAACTTTAAATTGAACAAAAATGGGAAATGTGAGAGAGAGAGAGAGAGAGAGAGAGAGAGAGAGAGAGAGAAAGAGTAAAGAGTTTCCTTTCTTTAGTGTCCCGCTTTAAATCATTTTCTTGCTTATTCTGTTTTCGTTTTTTGCTTTCTTATGCAGTTTTTGTCGGAGAAAATAATACTTTGTCTTTGTCTGATGGAAGATAGAAAGATTTTTTGTCTGATTGAAGATAGAGAGATTCTTTATCCGATTAAAGATAGAAAGATTCTTTGCCTGAGAGATAGAAACTTTATCTTCGTTTGATTAAATATATTTGGGTTAAAAGAAATTCGCCATATATTTCCTATGGGAACAACTCGTCAGAAAAGCTACTGTAACTTACAAACTTATTGACCAATTTTGAAAGTTTTAGCAGAAGGAACTCCTCCTAGAATAGCGGATCAGTTTGGCATTACTTATTGAAACAAAATTTTAAGTCCTAGGGTAGTTTTGCTTGTCTAAATTTTTGACCCTAGAAATATGAAAATACTTTGCCGATATAGGCTAATTCTTTCTTATTTCTTGTATGCTGATTGTGTCTATCTTAGTTATTTTTCCTTCTGCATTATTTTTATCTTGGTTATTTTTCCTTCTTCAATATTTTGAGTTAAGTCGATAGAAATATCTACCCCTTGTTTTGTAAACTGAAAACAGTTTAACACAATGTCAAACATCCACCCTGTAAGACTTAGAATTATGTTCGCTATGTAAATGTTATCTTGATCGAACAAAAGATTTACCTTCCCCTCTCTCACTCGTTCCCTTCTAGTTCTTGAATTGAAAATGAAATTTTATATGAACGTAAGGAAAAACAACATAATAAGAAATACACCCAACACCAACAACCAACATACTCGTACCTACTCTCAGCTGTGGAAGGGGTAGGTAGGTATATAGGAGAATGGTTTCTTAAACAAACAGTCGATTGTATTCTGTGCTAAAATTTTTGTAAAATAGAGACTTGATTTTTTTAATAGTAGCCTTCGCCTCCTGTCACCCCATAAATAAATACCTCTAGCAATTTTCTGTGGACAAAATTTTCAATTTGATTTTCTATGACCTCCGAAGAATTGATCATATTTATTTATATACCCTCAAAACGAATAGCAAAATTTTATGTTTCTCATTTGTCCTGAAATCCAGCTGTTTTCCCCATTTTGAAGGGGACAGGCATTTGCATACTAACTTACTCATTTCGTGTCCAAAAAGTCGGTTTTAAAATCTATTTATTATTTATACAGTTTGAGATCTAATCGATCTTTTTCTTCCAAATATAATATCCATGAAAATGTGACTCCAAGGAACCCTCCTTATTTAAAAAAAGTACAACTTAAATTTGAAACTATATCAATTCAAAAACAAATCCTATTATGTGAAGTGAAATTTTTCATCAAAAAAACTAGCAATACAAAACAAAATTGTGTATTCTAAAGAGTAACTTCTTTGAATCATCTTTTTTCTGAGTAAATTTAGAGGCCGGATTAGGAAACAATGCAATTGCTCAATATTATAAGGAGTTTTTTCAGTGTGTACTATACTTTCTTTAAAAAAAAAACTAATTACATTTTGACATATTTTTTTAAAAAATATTCTTGTTCTTGTATTAATGTAAAATTAGTACTAAAAAATAGAAACACACATTGTTTATTCATAACCTTTTAAATAAAATCGAATAATAGAGAAGTTAGGTTTATTTGATTGGAAATGATCCCTATTTGATTGGAAATGATCCCTAAAACCTCCTATGTTTTTTTTTTTTTTAATTTGGCTTAACGTCTCTTTAACATCTATTGGTCATTCAAGACGGGGGTTTTACCCTCCATTCGCTGGAAACTTGCAAACCAGCTACCCACATTGACCTCACCCAGCCTGGGTTGGGCCGGAAAAAAGAGCCAACGATACGTGGTGTTCCCAAGCGGTCACCCATCCAAGTACTGACCACGTCCGACGTTGCTTAACTTCAGTGATCTGACGGGAACTGGTGTATTCAACGTGGTATGATCATTGGCTGCCTCTATGTTTAGTTAGGTAGATTCTACATTGAATTATAAATTAGTTGATGAAAAAATCATGCAACATTAATTCTATCGATGATTGTCACCTCCTTATTTCCATTATTTTTCTCAAAAACTACGAACTGTGATTTGATCATTATTTCATTTGTTAATGTTCAATTATATATTCACATACAGGGTGGTATATGAATAAATCAGCATATTGATAATTGTTCCCCTTTTTTCTGGTGCAGGGACTGTTTTTTTTTTAAAAAAAAAAAATAGAGAGAAATGCTTTCCTCTTTGTAATAGTTTTTTTATTTATTTTTTTTTATGATGTAAGATATGATTTTTATTATTTTAAACATTATACATTTAAACTTTTTTATTGCTTTAAAAAATCGTACTTTTTATTACTCTTGTTGTAATTTTTTTTATGTTCTAAAAGAAAAAATAATTCGTATTCTTTTTTATTTATATTATTATGATGTTGTTTTTATATTGTGCTTTATTTCTGGAGAAAATTGTGTACAAAGGCCTGTCACAAAAACAAAAAAACATTTTTAATTTTAAGGAACAGAATTGACTCAGTGGTAAATTTTATTTGAGATACTATCTTTATTACTATGATACACAGGTTGTAACAAAAAATTAATATGAAGATTTTACTGGTGGTATTTGAATGGTGCGAAATATTTTTCTCTTCACAGGGTAGACTTACTGAAAGAATTGTTTGGGCTCGCCTTTGAAATTCATACCTCCATTTGAGTCTTTTTCTTTATAATTTATATAAAAAAACTAAAACTCGAAAATGTGTCTTTTCACAAATTATCTGATTTTTTTTTTTTTTTTTTTTTTTTNTTTTTTTTTTTTTTTTTTTTTTTTTTTTTTTTTTTTTTTTTTTAACAAAACCTTACCTCTTATGTGATGTTGTAAATTCGTTGTAAAAATTTACTTAGCTTTGACCCCTCTAGTTTTCTTTTCTGGTTTAACAAGCAATCACGCAATTTCTTCTTTCACTTTTTTCTAGATATTCATTGGGCAAGTTTTAATTTCAATATTAATTTGATTCATTTTATCATCAATGAGAATCACTCGTATGAAACAAAAATTTCACATAAGGTTTGCCTGTTAGTAGAATTTTAAATATTTTAAAATAATAATAAAAAATATATTAAAGGAATTTTTCGATTAGTTTTTTGTTTCATCTTCACTGGACGAATTAATCAGAGCTAGAAGTGTAGCAGTCTCGTTTAGAGTTTAGAACTTCCTTTTAACTCTGAACTTCGATATCACTACTTCTGATGATGTCTCTACTAGAGAATGAAACTAGTCAGTTCTATTTAACATGTTTAAAAATAAATCTTATTGATCTCTAGTTATTCAGAATTTCATTGATCTCTAGTTATCCAGTTAAAAGCTGGATAAAGATAAATTAACCCAATTATAATTTCGATTGATAACGCTTATTTTCATTTTTGAATTTTGAGCGGCTTGTTGAAATTTGTGAACTTGCCCATGAATCCATCATGCTTTATTTTGGTACCTACTTAGATAAAAATAAAAAGTTCGTCACAAATGAGAGAAGTTTATTTTTAAACTAGAAATGGATAGAAAATTCTCCCTAGAGCAAATATTGAAACCAATTGAACATAGCTTCTGCTGTTGGTCAAAGAATTAAGCTCCTAGAAATGACTTCTATATTTCATGCATCACTCTCCTGAAGATGCAGTATAGTCTATTTCAGCCGGAGCCGCGGATGGCCAAATTTTACTTTATTAATTTCATAAATTAGTCAATTGTTAAATTTGTTTGTACCGTTACCCACTAGCTGATCAGTACCTACTAATATTACCTATTATTTGTGCTCCTTTTAGTATTTTGTTAGATACATCAAACATTAGTTTGTTTGTAGACACATTTTCTGAGAATTGTTTTAGTTTTTTTTTTTTTACTTTGTCAATAACACACTGCACCTTTTTCAACATAAATTATAGAGGAGAGGTTATTATTTATTTTTGCACCTAAAAATCAGCGAAAAAATAGGAAATAATTTTCGTTTGATGTAGTGTCCGTTTTTTGATCAATGGAGAAAAAATCGAACTGTCATGAAAGCAAGTATGGTTTTGCCCATTTTTTGATTAATGGAGAAAAAATCGAACTGTCATGAAACCAAGTATGGTTTTGACACCAAGCGACAGAAATGAAAGTCAAAAAATTTAATTTCCCTTGATAAATAAAAAAAATCGAGGCATGGCCGAAAAAACGTAACCTAACCTCATCAGGATAAAGTACGAATATAAGGTTATGGCACGTTTTTATGAGCATGCCTCGCTAGAAATATGATTTTCTAAGGAAAATTTTATTTTTTGGCCACTCCTTTGCCTCAACAGATAAGATCCAACATGATATAATTGTCTATCAGCACCGGAATATTGTTTCGGTACAGTTAGAGACTTGCGCGATCGCCATGAACCTTCCTTAATGAACAAATGACTCCAAATCACTTTAAATCGATGGTATTTTATTTTTAATTATTTAAAAAAAATACTCCTAATTAATAAAAAGCACAATGGACTATGTTTTCCAAAGTACATGCACGAGTATACGTACCTGAATGTAAACAAAATCGAAATTTGATTTTCAGTGATTTCATCAGTAGAGATAATTGCTTGCAAAAGCCGTCTATTGCCCATCAATAGTATTTTCACAACGTTACAGGAATTTTTATCTTTCATTTCATACTTCTATAATGTCTATTACTATCCCGTATGATAACTTTAAAATAAATTAAAACAAAACACCAAAAACACTATTTATAAAGAAACTAGTTTCGAATCATTCTACGAGTATTCATCATCAGTCTAGTCGAGTCTAAAGATGGCTTTCATCTTTAGACATTAGAGCCAGAGGAATGAGAATTTTTCAATACAATTACATACTAAATAACTCATATTCTAAACGTACAGTATTTGTGCCCCTGATTATTTTTTCAAAAACTATAAATGAAAGTTAGTCGTTATATTATTCCAACTTTTATAATAAAAAATAAAATACGTACCATTTAATTTATTATTCTGGAGAAACCGAAAATTTTGTTAAAAAAATGCCACCTCCGGGTTTTGAACTTGGATTTTATTATCACCAACCGAATGTCCATGGCCCCTTTTCTATCCCTAGGATCAATCAAAATTCAAAAATTCTAAGCCATTCAAAAGTTTCAGGCTCTTCGCTGGAACTTCTGGGACATACTGTATAATAATATAATGCATACCTTGGCTAATCAAGTTTACTGTCCAAGGTTCATTGTGAAATGCGTCCAAACATTGAATATTTTGTAAACGTAGATTCCGACCCCTCTGCATCAAACCTGAGTCTCCTGGATGTGAATCCTATGGCTACCACCCAGTACAGGTTAATGACTGTAATTAGTTTTTCATTTGGTATCCATACACAGAGAACAGCTTGGAAATCATTGTACTATTGGCTTTAGTTTGTAAGTAGGTATTTAGTCAAAGGCTTTCTTCACAGTTGGTTTGAATTTTATGCTTATCACAAAGCGTATTTACCACCATTTTTATAGGATGATTGGATTGATAATGGACCATGCGTAGTCCGGTCATGAAATGGATTGCTCACCGGTATGAAATTTGCTTGCTGTAGTGACTGTATTTAAATTCAAACGATCTGTAAGAAATGTTAGAATAAACCAATCTGACCATGTTACTTCCAAAATCTTGGTCCACTTAAATAATTTACACCTCTGTTAGTATTTAGAATTTAACAGTTGACTAATTTTTATAAAATATCTAATTCCATTAATTAATAACTTATCATGATCTATTTCTTTTTTGTCTATGAATTTTATAGCCCAGATGAAAGAGCAGGGGGACATTTGGTCCTAACTGGAGGTCCACTACATCATGGGGCTTCGAATGTGTCCTCCCCGCAAGGTCCTACGTACGTAAATCTCTAATAAAAATAAAACTTCCTACACATCAAATGCTGTGAGTTCCCTAAAACAAAACAAAAATAAAATAAGTTTGATTGGTCGTTTTTTTATATATTTATTATTTCATTTCCTCATTTCAAATGATTGTTTTGCTGAAAGCTGGTTAAAGATATATCATTCATTTTTACAAATCTGCCAGTTAAAAGCTGGTTAAAGATATATCATTCATTTTTACAAATCTGCCAGTTAAAAGCTGGATAAAGATATGTCATTCATTTTTACAAATCTGCGAAATTTTGCTGTGCCAATTAAAACATAATTTTCAACACTTTCTGAAATCGAAAACGATGTCAGATAACAACCGATCTCCATGGCCGAGTTGTTCAGAGAATTGTCTTTGTATGTGCAAATTTCACCCGAAGAGGAAAATTTCTGAACTTTGTTTTCGTTTCAAGAATGATGTGTTTTTTTTAAAAAAAAATATTAATCATTTATTTATTTTTTAATTGAATTTACAAAGGTACTGTTCCTAAGCTTTTAAAGCTTCTAAGAAAAAAGTGTTTGTAAAAGGAAGTTATTGAAGATTTAAGCTTAGAACAGATATTTAAGGTAGGAAGGGTAATTAAAAAAAAAAAAAAATTCTAACATACTTTTAAAGAGAATAATTGAACATGGAAGACCCAAAGATCTTCGTATATTCGTGAGCTAAACTTCTCTTTGGGGCTGTGTAAGCCACTGCACCTAAGCCTCTGTTGGGCTTTTTGTGCTTGACAATCTTAATTGTAATGTCTATTTTTCGGCGTTTTTCGAGATATTAGTCTTGTGAATTTTTATCTTAATGTTACCAAACCCGATCCTTTGATATGTTTATGGATTATAATGCAATAAGTCGAAATAATTTGATATAGGGTTTATTTAACTGATTTAGATATTTAAAACAAGTATCTACGTAGACTTCATCGCTCCAATCAACCCACTAGCTTTCGCTCAACAATCAGCAATATCTTTATTTCCTGCTTAGTTCCTATTTATTATATTATTTTCAAAATTTGCTCTCATTTCCGTAGGCCGCAAGTAGTTTGATTTGTTGTTTATTATTTTAATTAATTTCTTGTGTGTTTTATTATAATATCGTTTGTTTTTTGTGTTTTACAAGTTTTATTTTATACGATTTTATTTTATATTTAATATTTCTTTGTTTTTCAATTGAATTCTCAAAAAATCATTTTCTGATTGTAGGTACTAATATATACATAAAAATATTTAAAAAGAATAGTACAATTATTTGGATTAACAATATAAATTCAAATGATAATAATAATGAGGTTAGCTTTCAATACCTCTGAAGATGTCATTATCAGACCTATTTTGGTTCACTTCTACTTTGAATACCCAAGAGTTATCATAGGCCTGTCGATGATAGCTTGAGTGCTAGCTATTGAAAGTTTACTACATAATTATTATTATTTAAATATATTCAGACTAAATTGTTGATTAATTGCGGTCTCTTGTTCACTAGATTGTTGAAGTTTGAAATTTGTGGTCGGTTGGTGGCGTTTGAAAATCTCTTTGAAACATTTGGAAAAAATGTTTTAAAGAGATTTTCAAACGTCCTCAAATTTCAGCCGTCAACGGTTCCACGTAGGATGACGTTTAAGTACACCCGTTAAAGTTTTTTAGAATGTCACGTCTTTTCTATATTATAAATCAGCTATCAATGTTTAATCAAATTTTGTGACTGTTCTAATTGGATTGGTTTAAGGGTCTTTAAAGATTAGAATTTGTCATTTCTTTTAGCAGAACAATTGGTTGTTTTTTGAAATAGCAACTCCATACGGCCATTATTCAAAATGTGATTCAAATTTCTAACAGAAAATTGCACGGCGTCCATTTTGTTTGAATTTAATTTTGTGTTTATATCCATGCATGCTCCCTTGATAATATTTTGCGTAGCTTTATTGTCACCATTATTAATTTATTTTGTATTCTCAGTTATTAGATTCTGTTTTATTGTTTGTTTCCATTAATTTGCTTTTCTTTAATTTTTACGTCTAATCTAAAGATAGAGTCCTCTTTAAGATTAGATATCTGCACATGATTTGCTCATCACAGCTGCGGATAAGCGTATCTTCACTTTAGAGGTCGGTTGGTTAGAAAAATAATTATTGAAGCATATTTTATTAAATGATAATTTGTCAATAACCATGAAAAATCATTCATTATCCTCAAGGAAAAGAAGAAGGAGTTTTCTGCTTTTTGTTCTATTTCGTAATAAAAGATTCCTAAATAATAATATAATCTTACACAATTAAAATACGCCTCTAAAAATTATTTATGAGAATTGTCAAATGATATTAAAAATAAAATAATTGACTAGACCAGATCGTTTTAGAATATTCTTTTAAAATGAGTTTTCTTTAGTATTCGGACTATCATCGTCTGGCTGATAGAGGACTCACCAATTTTATTCTTTTCGAATCGATCCCGTTTTAGTAAAATATGCCTCTTAAGTACGTTTTTAGGAAATCAATACCGATCTTCTGATTTGTTAACAGCTGCAGTAGATTGCTCCAAATCCAAATAAATTCTTTGGAGGAAAAAACATCTTCCCTGTCCATGAAACATATGTGGGTCACTCGATGCCATACGTCCAAATAATAATTCAAGTCTTTATACAATAGTTTGATTCAGAAATCTTTATTGGAGTGTGTTGCTTAATTCATGACCCACACATGGTTCATACGTCCATGTCCCAGCTTCAATTTAAATTATTTTTTATTTTCTCAAGTAGTACAACCTATAGAGCTGGACTATCAGAAAAATGAACGCATTTTATGTTAACTGGGCAAGGATGGTCATCTCTGAATCAAATTCGGTTCATGGAATCATGACAAACATCAAGTATGTCCGTGTGACTCGTTACTCTAAGATAATAGGAGTTATCTTTAAGAATCGGTCCGATTGTTCGAAATTACAAGTTGGTGATTGATAGAATATTCCACTTGCCTATATTTTATACGTTCAGCGTATAACCTTGCTAATAATTTCGTTTGTTTTTATTTTTCAGGCGTAAGAAACGTTGCATTCGTTATGTAGGAAAAGATGATGGGAATCAATCTGAAGACAACCTAGGAAGTATTGGCAGTATAGGCACTCCCCCAGATGATGATGATCATATGGGGGGTTCAATATCAAGTCCGGGAGGTCTAAGTGGCCTTTCAAGTCTAACAAGTCCAAGCATGATATTACCTTCTCCCAGCAGCTTGGCAAGTCCTTGCATGAGTCTGCAATCACCGCTAACACCTCACACCCTTGACATGTACGATGTCAAACCACCTTTACCAATTATTATACCTACGCGACATCCAGTGGGGACCAACCCTCATGATATTAACAATCCCCTCAGTGTAAATCAACTCGTCAAGAGTCCGGCGCCGCCACATTCCTCAGCGAATAAGACACATCATCCAATATCTGTAACGTAGTACAGGATAAAGTTGAAACATTCAACTTTGACGATTTTGTGTTCTTCAGTTTTTCTCCTTTTTTTCGTTTGCTTGAAAATGCTGATTGGACAGATTGGGGAGGGGGATTCTTCAAACAACCCTGAGCAGAAGCAGATTTATTTTTTTCTGATTCCAATTGACATTTTACTACCCATATCTGATGAGGTTTTGAAAAAGATTTATTTTCGACTTGAAAAGTACCTCTTCAGATACTTTCAAAGCTGATTCTGCAGGCATCGTAAAACATACTGATAGGTTTCAGTAATCTGATTTTTGGGGCAGCTTTTGACACCTATTTTTACAACTAGATTAACTAAGGCTCTCCCTGCAGTTTCGCTGCAATCAACGCCATGTTCTTAGCGGTCCACGAGACACTGAGTACACCCCAAAACAGCCAACAGCACATGATGTCCCTTAGCGGACTTCTATCCCAGTATTAAACATTTGTGATATTGTTTAACATCAGTGATTTGAGAATGTGGAATCCTCTTTTATTTCAACGAGTTTTTCCAAAGTTGTTCCCTATCACTTCTGTATGTAGAGAGAGCGTGACACATTCATTTACAAACATTAGCTGTTGGCGTTCAAGTGATATTGAAAATCCATCATTGTAATCATGACATCTATCCCCTCCCAGCATTCAAATTATCCCCGACTTATCGAAACTTGGAAGAAACTATCAGTATTTTCTTTCGTACGGAAAGATCTCGATTTTCCGATTTTTTTATTAAATTTGTTCGTAGCAATGATATTGTGTAATATGTATTTTTATTAGAATTTTATTTATTACTACCTCTTCATAAACCTTTGTACTGCTTCAGGTGCAGCTCCCTGGAGTTGTGTCTGTATGGCTTAATTAAATATCAATCAATACAGTGGTGCTTAAGAAAGAGATCATGCAATTTGTTTGAACCCCTCGCCTCGACAGTGTGACATGTTCACAGTTACATTCATAGAGTACTATTCTTTGTAGATCTAGTTTGAAGGAGTCTGAGCTCTGAAGGCAATGTATTAACCGACAAAGAGAACAACAACCACCTAAAAGGAGGAAAATAAAAGTACTGGTACAGCGAAAGAATCTGCTCATATACACACCTTACCCTGTGTGAGCATTGATGATTATACAACGGCTACTAATTCAAACACCAGTTCCGCAATTTATTTCTTAGTCTCTTGAATGATTTTTTTAAAATAGTACCTATTGTCTGTCTCAAATAATATAAATTTGTGTTTGGAAATTTATTTTATTTGAAAGTTTGTTTCCTTCTTTATTATTATTATTATAAAAATTGAGTTTTTTGAGGAATTTGATTCGGAAAGTATTTCGAGAGAATGATTTGTCAGCCCCAATCGGGTCATTTTCAAAGCAGATGAGAAAAAAAGTAATTAATTTTGGGATTATAATATGAGGTCAATGAATTTGAATGAAAATGAAATCTTCCAAATTCACAATAGGCCATTTGAGTGAAACTCTATTTTTGGACAACCACTGTATTGATTGCTTCGTATTAGTTTCCTGATTTGGACGGTTATGTGTGTGAATAGAAAAATATTAAAAGCTTTAAAAATTACTCCTGGGAGGCCGGGGATAATAGAGAAAATCATTTGGTTTATGTGCAAAACTAACTTGGTTCTAATTTTTATACCAATTTTAATATTCTTACTTTTGTACTCCTTATGAGATGGACCCTCAAACTATTCCAATCTTTGTATCTCCTGTGGGGAAGATATTTTATCTCTATCACAAGATAACCTCCAGTCTTGTTCATCGTGATACTAGCATTATTATTTTGTTTTTTGATTTATTATGATAATTTGTACATTATTTTTTTGATGTTATGGAAAAAGATCAGGGTTGAATCCAAAAAATCAATCAGTGTCTCTCAATACAAAACAATTGAAAATTGCACTTGATTTTTTCCCTGTAAAAATTTATTTATAAAATGTCTGAGGGTCAGGTCCGCAAATATTCATTTTATCTTCAGTTTGATTCAAGATTTGTTAAATTTTTTATTGGCACATTATTAATCAAATCGAATTCAGAATGAAGATTAAATTGATATGAATTTTAATTTAAAATTGTGGACCAAATCCTGAGTTATTATTTTTAAACTTTATTTTCAAAAAAAAAATAAAGAAAAATGATTTCTGCATAAATTGTGCAGAAATTGTTTTGTATTTTTAAAAATAAAAAGAATAAAGTAATTCCAATAGCTTATATTATTGAAATGTAAATTTAAATTGTATCGCAATAATTACCAAAGTCAATGGCCATTGGATCAGGTGTCCGATGTTTGCCAGATTGAAATCTACAGAAAATCATTATTTGTCTGCTATTGCAAACCGTGATGTAAAAAAATGCTTTGTGAGAGACGAAAAGTTTCCTGTGATTACTTCTGGAATATGTTTTTCTTCGCCATTTACAACTGAAGATAAAATTTATTTCATTCGCGCAGAAAAAATATGTCGTTTTTAATTAATTTGCTACTAATAAATATTAAATTATGGAATTTAAAATTTTACCATGTGCCAAAATAATTATTAACTGTTACATTTTTGCATTGATTTAAATTATATTTTTTAATGAATCAATAGAATTATTGTGTTTTAAAATGTATTTGCCATATTATTTTATCTGTACAATCTTTTGTTTCGAAATAAATACACTCATCAAAATTGTGGCCATTATTTTTAAAAAAAAATCTTGTTAAGGATTAAGGAATTTAATTGTTTTTAAGTATCGGTAAAAAGAGTTCAATTTTATTTAAATAATAAATTTGGTAAAATTTTGACATTTGAAAAAAATATTCTATTTCTACTCGTGAGATTTTTCTTAAAATTGGTCATAATCACCTTTGAAACCAAAATTTACCAACGTCGGTTTAAATTCTTTGACATGGACTTTTCTCAACTCTGATCCTTGCAATTTATAGATTTCCTTAAATAAAGTCTTTCAAATTAAAACCTGAGAGAAAATTATTGATCAATATATTATTAATTTATTTTAAATGAATTATTTAAAAAGAATAATTGTGCAATTAATAAGATTAAAAATTAAAATTTATTAGTTTTAATTTTTATTTTCAATGTAAAAAGAAAGTTCATTTACTGTGGAATATTTTTTTATTATTTTCGTCGTTTTATAATTAGTTTTTTTGTTATTTTATTTTTTAATTTATTATTACAATATGAAATTACCCGAAATAGGGCCCAATCGATAATTTTTGTATTTTTCTCCTTGATTTATTTTCAACAGTTTTGAATTATCGAAATATCTTCTGATTAAGTTAGATGTGACCATGTCCACTCATCACCGGAAAAACTTGCCTATGGTCAGTATCATAATTGTGTATTACAACAAGCATGTTTCATACCTGTCGTAATAATTTTACATGCTAGAAAATTTCCTTTACTACGACGCAGCCGTCACGCGCGTATACTTTACTACTACAGTAATAAATAATGAAAATAGAAAATCGACCCTGAATAATAAATCTGTAACTTCCGCAATACAGGCAGACATTTGAGCTAGATTTCTTTCATTCGGAGTCAAGTCCTTTCTTTCATCAAGGATTTCTTTCATTCAGGTCCTCTGGTTTAGATGTTTTGTCCATCTCTTAAGCAGAAATTAACCACGGAATTAGGGCTAAACTTTAGAGACATGAATATTCTACATATTTGGCGAAAAATCATGTCGATAAGGACATATCTGTTCTCTGTGTTTGTAAAACATTCTGTGAACCAGTATGTGTCCGTTTCAATTTATGTTCTGAAAATGAGGGAGGCAATGGGCGGCCTCCGCGTAGATCCGCATCTGGAAACGATATCCTCAGCTTATCCTCACGGATTGTCAGCATTTTTAGTGTGTTGTTTCCTGCAAAAGATTTGTCGCACGTGTTAGATCCTTCAAACTCATTGAGAATTGTATGTACCTATTTTTTATCAGCTGTGGGAGTACCTTCGCCGTTTTTCTGATCCAGTAACAGTTTCTCTGATGTCTCCACGAGACTGAGTGCACCGAATAAGAGACACTTGAAGGGATTCTCATTCGAGAAGTAATTAGCGTATTTTGTCTAAGTTCCTTAACTTCATTGATCAAACGGGGACTTGGCATATACAACGTGGCCAGGTCGTGGTTTCGAATATCAGAGAATTCTGTATTGTACTAGCGTGTGTAGACCACAAAATAAATGTTTATTTTAGAGCAACTGTGGCAAGGCTGTCCTTTTCCAACTGGGTTATCTAAGGTATAACCTCACGTGTAGTTTCGCTAGAATCAACAGCAGTTGTCCACAAGGCTGAGCGTACCCAGATAACGCCAACGATACATCGTGTCCGCAGTTTGTATTTAACGTGGTTCGATTTACTATTAGATCAAATCAGATGCCAGGGCGGTGTCGGTATCCTCCTTGATCTACGTGACGTGCATAGAGTGCCCCTAAGCGAACGATAGTTTACTTCATCCGAAGATATTTCGAGGTTTAAATTGATTAATTATTAAACTTGAATTTAAACACAATGGTCCTAACCAATAGAGGAAGCTGATCAGGAAACTTGGTTCTCAAAAACAAGTTCTTATATTGTTGTTGTAGGGGCGTTCCTCTTAAAACCAACTGTTCTCCTCATTTCTAAAAAAAATGGTGGAAATAGCGACAAGGTATTGATGGCCCTTATCTATCATATCTGTGATGGTATGCGTTCGGGGTTTCTCTGGTGCGTGGAATCGGCCGTCGTGAGGACGATGCTCGCATATTAAGTGTCCTGGGTTTATTTTTGAAAAATCTGTTTTATTATTTTAAAAATTAAACCTCACGTTTGAGAGCCTAGGTCGTCAGTCACCCTTTACTCTTAAGTGCAGTGTCGACTGAATCTATGTAATAGGCGACCTTAATTTGATTCCGAATAACAAACTACACTGTATTGCTTGTGGGCAATGGTATACGGTATCGAATTGGGTTCGCATCGCTCTAGTGGGCACTACGTCTTATAAACACCAAATTATTATCGATTTGAAAGATTTTACTGTACAGAAATTAATAAAATAATTCACTAGACTAGTGAATTATTTTATTAATTTCCGGCGTAAACCATTCACAAGAGCTACCTGATTGTCTGCAATATTTATTTATTTTTCCGTATTATAATTTTGTTTTTTCCCCTCCTTTCGAGATCAACAAAAACTGTACAAACTAAAATTATATTTGCTGGAACAGAATATTTTAAATGATTTTTTTTTTATCATTTCACCCAGCGCAGCGTTTCATGGTTTCTTTTTAATTTGTTCAAAGTAATGATCTAATGTACTCTGTTCCACCTATAATATCTCAAGATCCACTGATCCCACTGATGTGCAACACGATATGGTTTGAAAATTGTAAAAGACCATTTTCTCCATAATACCATGATTTTAGTAATATTATAGATGTGAACGAATGTTTATTAGTTTGTCTTTCTTTCACACTACTACGGATCGACGTTATTGTTTTATTTAAGAATCCTTAAATGCTATTTTTTCGGAAGTAGTTAGGACTCGATTTTTCGTATTGAAACCCCTCCTCAAATGTCATTGTTTCCCCGCAAGATTTTGAGTTAACCTCTGAGTTAGAGAGGGAATAACAACTTTTTGAAAGAAGTGATGCTGTCACAATCTACATTCTACAGCATTGACTTTGTCCATATGAGTCTAGAAGTTTCTTGATGAACTATTTTCATTAACATTCTGTCTAAACTTGAGTTCAGTTGGATTATTTAATGTTTTTGATGCTCTTATAACCCCTGTCCAAAATTAAATCCCATCTACGGCTTCGAGATTTATTTGCATAAGAACCCTGGAAACGCTGTGTTCTCCTACATATTGTATACTGTATTATTATATTTAATTCTCCACCATCTAGTCATTACGTATAATAATTATTTTGTAAATGTTCTTATATTTTTAGTTGTTATGTTTTTTTTTTAATTGATTTTATTATTATTATTTCAGGGAACTGACTTTTAAAAGTAGCTTTTTGGAAAGGCCTCGGCAATCCAAAGTCAGAAAAGACTTCTACTAATATTATTCATAAATGAAGTTTTAAACGTTTTAGTTAGGAAAATATTTTTAAAGGAAACTGTCACTGTTACTGTTCTAGCATTCAGTTGTTTTGTACTAGGAAACATCTTTTATTATTATTCACCATTTCTTGACTAGAGTTGTAGTTTTTTTTTTACAAGAGAAGACAAATACAATGAATTATAATAAATAATTAAAAGAAAAAACCTTGGATACTCCATATTGTTACAACTAAAAGGCATAGATTAGCAATAGATTCCTATTTCCTCAAATTGTCCTTAATATTTATAAACTCTAGCAATCTGTCATTCAGATAAAACTGAATAAGTTTTATCTTACTATACATATAAGTTGGATAAATTAATTTGAGATACTATGTGAAGTACGTAAAATCATAATACCGGTCAAGTGAAGATGTAGTACTTTATGAACCAGTAATTTTCTATGGATCAGGTGTGGTTTCGTTTTCTTATTTTTTTTTCTAACACCCTGCACAAAACTTTGGGTAAAACTGAATCCGGATCAACCCACGTTAGTAAGATCAATCCATTAACATGTTGACGGTAGTATTAAATAAAAAAGTTCTAATATTCGACTGATTTTTCTTGTATTCATTGTTTATTTATCTTCTTTACAATAAGTTCCTAATCATTTAGTAACTGAAGTAAAATAATTTTACAAAAATTGCAAATTTATTTGATAGTGCTAACAAATTTTAAAAACAGTTGGGTCATTTTCCTTTCTTATTTCATACGTATCCATAAAAGAGAAATCAGTGTTTCAATTTTCTTGGTTTAGTCATTGTGGAGCTACGTTGATTATGAGTCACGACTGATTTGGTATACATTCAAAGTATAGACCGTTATATTAATCACTCTAGCGCTTTTTTGTTCTTAACAATAACAATTGTATTTTTTGGCCATAATTTGCTTCCAGTGGACATTCGGGTCCATATTCCACATTAGAGTTTTATCAGTTTTTGTTGATCCAGGCCGCTATATTCTTTTGTTTTGTCAGACATCGTTGTCAAAATTTATTATTTTTTCTGAATATTATGTGTAATATTAATTAGGTATGAGTAGGGAGAGACATTTCTCCAGCAAGTTGGCCCCTTACCTTCCCTCTTAAAAAGTAATACCATTTACACCCACTCAAAAAGTACATTCTTACAACTTAGAAATACATTCAAAAGTTCATCTCCTTCAAAAGATCCAGTGCCCTATGTCTTCTCCTTCTTTATCCGATGATTCGGTGTCAAATGATTCCCTGATTCCTTAAAACTAAACATTTATGAAAAAATCTGAATAGGGGTTCTCAACGCGAACGACCGTCCAGACCTCTACACTGTTAAAGCTGACAAAAAAAAAAAAAAAAAAAAAAAAAAAAAAAAAAAAANAAAAAAAAAAAAAAAGATATGGAAGAGGTGCTTATTGTTCATCATGCATGTTCAGTTCTTTACGACTTCAAATTTTATGTCGCCATTTTGTAACCACAATAGGAAAAAACGTGATTTTTACATTTATATTGATAGGCACATACATTTCAATAAGTAATTTAAAAAAAGGCGGTATCTATATTTTTAAGAGAAGAAAAATGTGCAATAATTCAAAAAGTGCATTTTATTTTTGCATAAACAGACCCACAATTTCAGCCTTCTATCTATAGTCATTCGCGAGATATTCAACTGTTCCAGTACTTTTGAAAGATCTCGCATGTTATTGAATCTCGCCAGTACAAAATGTAGTGTGGACGATATATGCAAAATATATATATATACTCTGCACAAAATATTAAACTAATAATATAACGAAAACCCGATTCAAGAACGTAATGAATGATAGATATCACAAGAATGACCAAGATTTTTTTAAAATACCAGAATCCAAAGTATTGCATAGAAAGGGTACAATTTGCACTTGACTGATTTTTTATTTGATTTTGGATCAGCATGGGAAGCACCTTATTTTTACAACTAGGTTAACTAATGTATAGCCTCCTCTGCCGTTATTCTGCAACCAACAGCCACTCAGTTGCCTGATGAGGCTGATAAACTAATCTCTCTACTCATACTTCCTGTACATATTATACTCTTCATTATTTTATAAATAATATCAAAAAAAATTGTATAGAAGAAAAAGAAAGTAATTGATTATTTTCTGTGTAATTTGTATTTTATGAATAAAAAATATTTGTTGTAAACTGTAAATGTTAAAGTGAAAAAAAGAAAAAAAATATTGAAAAAAAAAGAATAATAAAAAAACAAAATCTTTGAAGAAAAATCTCAATCTTATTTGAAAAATTAAAATTTAGTGTTTTTATTGGTGGTTCTTACACAATATAAATTCAAATCTCTACAGGTGTGGAAAGCAGAAATTTCTATTTGATTGGTGATGGACCCCATTTCTATACAACACTGATCAGTCTGACTTCAGGGAAAAACAATTTTTCCCTTAATTAAATTTTTCCACATTTGGAGGGAAATTTTTAATCTTTATCCGCCCATTTTAGACAAATTTGGATTAGTGATCATGCTATCGTATCATAGACGTTTTACAAACGTTTCCTAACCTCCCTGGTTTAAGAGGGTGAGGGAGTGCGAACGTAAGAAATAGTACAAAATGACATATTTTACACCAACCAGAGAGGTTAGAATACATTTTTACGGCCATACCACTGTGTGAATGAACGAGTGTCAAACTAGAAGATAGGATTTTCCCACGCAGTACGAGAAAAAAATGAAAACCCCTGATCAGGGTATCCCAAATAAAAAGGTTGGGATAGTACCTAGCAAACTACAGAAGCGGATCATGGAATGAATGAATAAATAAATCATTCTAAGCGTATGGCCATGCCTCAGTAACACAAGTTAAATGGACCAGGTCATGCCGTAAAAATAAAGGGCAAACTTTATGCCTTGAGGAAACATAACCGTGCTCCAGTAACAAAGGTCATGCCTTTAAAGATTGTGGTCAAGCACCATTAACATATACTAAACTTATGACCATGTCCCCATAATACACGGTGACCATACACTTGCAATTCACTCTAGATTTCTCGAGAACTACTGAAAATGTGGAAGAACACAAAAACAGAAGTATCTCCTTAATTTGGGGATGAATTTTGTCACGAAAAAATTACATCCTTAAACGGCATTTTACCGCGGCGGGCATCATTTTAAAAAAAAGACATGATATGTCGAGTAATAGCTTGTTCGAAAGATCTCTTTAAAAAGTGTATTGCAGCAAACCGCAGCTCACTATAACCGGTGGTATAGAAGTAAAAACACCACCTTAATTCAGGCTTTCTATCCGAAAATGGCCGTTTTCTAAACGGTCTATTTTTAACTTCCAGGAGAAAAATGAGATTTGACTTTGTCCTCTTACGACACTGATGAAAATAAAACACCTTTGATGGTTTAGGTAGATGAGAAAACTTTTGTGGAACACAATAAGACTTTTGCATCAAAGCTTTAAACAAACACCGTTATACAGGTTGTAACACCCCTCTAACTCCGCCCCTGAATATTTTTTGAAAAAATATAAGGGAAAGTTTTTCTTATTTTATTTATACTTTCATTTGAACAAAATATATTTGTACCAATCCATTAAAATTTATTGAGAAATAGACACGGTTTGTCAATAAAAGTTATTTCCGGTGGTCGAACCTGGATCTCACCGTAACCATTCGATTGGCCATGGCCCTTTTCCTATCCCTAGAACTTTTCAAAATTCAAAAATTCCAAGCCGTTCAAACGTTAAGGAGGGTGACCAGTAATTCTGGGGCACGTGGTATAGCATATACGTGGTATAGCATATAGAAAAATATAATCTATTGGTCATGCCCCAGTAGCGTACTCAGTAATTAAACTGAAATTTACAAAAATATCAATTTTAGTCTCCGACACTGATTTTTGAATTTCTGACATGATAGTAGCCGAAATATTTTCCCACGCCATCGCCAGCTGATAACAACCTTTTCATAGTACCTTTTCCTTTGTTAGTCAGGCGAGGGACCGACCAATCAGAATCAGTTTAGCATTTTCTAGGTACAAAATCAAAATCAGTTGGATGAATATTTTAGTTTAATTTCGGTCATCTTACTGAACGGGTGTGTTTCTGTTGTTTAATTTGAAATATTTTTAACACGTGATCTTTTTTAATCTAACCATAATCTATACAGCTGCGCCAGTCTTCTTAAAACGCAAGTAATTTGTTTTGAAATGTGAATAAAAGTTTATTGTGATTTTTGGTTTAATTTTTTTAAGAAAGGTGATTTTTTTTGTAATGTGCGTTTTCTTCTCTTAATTTGATTTTTGTTTCAAGGTAAGTAGTGTTTCAAATATTTCCTATCTTCTTGTGTGTTTCGAGAATCTAATTTTTAGCTTGTCGCAGAGTTGCATATTAGATTTTCAACTGTAGACTGTAGTATTTATATTTGTGTGCCTCATTACCTAAAAGTTTACAGGAATTAAGGGCAATTATGTGGTTGAATATTCTAAATTTGAACTTGTCATAAGAAATAAGGAAAATTCTGTGGTTCGAGAATCTAATTTTTAGCTTGTCGCAGGGTTGCATATTAGATTTTCTATCGTAGTAATTATACAGGGTGCGGCTCGGAAATCCCCTTTTTGGAAACGTTAATAAAAACGAAAGTATTACAGATAAAGAAAAAATATTTTTTTCAATTGAAAGACAAAGGTCGGAATTTTATTTTCAAGTGGCTTTGAATACAATATCTTGAAGGTGATGGCCGCAATTGTAGATACATTGCTGAAGACGATTTTGAAAATTTCTGTGTACACGTTCTAACATTTCAATGGAGATTTGTTCAATTTCTTGACGAATGAATATCTTTTGATCTGTTGCACGATAACCATATTTTAGGGGTGGAAACGGCGATCTTTGTGAAGAATTCTACGTACAGTACGATCCAAGGGCGATTGCATGTTTACGGGCAGAGAGCTTTGGTGACCTTAAAATCGACTGTCGGAACCACCCCCACATTGTCTGGAGTCCTCACAGTTCCAGCTGGTTCTGCAGACTTCTTTATCACACTTCCCTTGAAATTCTCTACCCAAAGCAAAATTTTTTTTCGATCGGGAAGAGCACCTCTGGGTGGAATTCTGAACCGAATTTGGAATGCACTCCGTGCCGCCACAATGGAATGACCGTAAGAGAAGTATGCTTCCACTACAAAAGATGTGTGTTCTTTAGACCACCTCATACTTTGATCGAGGGGTTTGAAAAAAAGACAAAGAACCTTAAACTTAAGAGGTAAAGAAGAATTCAACAAAAACGGAAAAATTAAAAATTGAGTTTTCCAAGAAAAAAAAGCTACTGGTTGAAATCTTTTCACAGAATGAGAAAATTCCATTATTTTTGCGTCCAGGGAAACCAGTCCCGTTAACCAACGATTTTTCGTTGCGATGCAGGAGCATTTTCAAAAAAGGGCATTTCCGAGCCGCACCCTGTATTGGGTGCCACATTACCCAAAAATTTACGGGAATTAAGGGAAATTATGTGGTTGAATATTCTAAGATTTAACTTGTCATAAGAAATAAGGAAAATTCTGTGGTACGAAAATCTAATTTTTAGCTTGTCGCAGAGTTGCATATTAGATTTTCTACTGCAGTAATTATATTTATGTGCCTTACCCAAAAGTTTACGGGAATTAAGGGAAATTATGTGGTTGAATATTCTAAGATTTAACTTGTCATAAGAAATAAGGAAAATTCTGTGGTACGAAAATCTAATTTTTAGCTTGTCCCAGAGTTGCATATTAGATTTTCTACTGTAGTAATTATATTTGTGTGCAGTCAGCGTCTATGGCACGTTGATTACACCAGTTCCTGTTAGATCACTGACATTAAGCAACGTCCAGGGAGGTTGTACCTTGTGAGTGTCCACGAGGGTTCGCGCCCTCATGATGCTGGCTATTTTTCCGGCCCAACCCAGGCTGGGTGAGGTCAATGTGGGTAGCTGGTTTGCAAGTTTCCAGCGAATGGAGGGTGAAACCTCCGTCTTGAATGAGCAATAAATGTTATGAGACGTTAAGCTAACTTTAAAAAAATGTGTGCCTCAGTACCCAAAAGTTTACAGGAATTAAGGGAAATTATGTAGTTGAATATTCTAAATTTTAACTTGTCATAAGAAATAAGGAAAATTCCGGTGTTCGAGAATTTAATTTTTAGTTTATCGCAAGTCTGTACGAATTATATTTGTAAGCCTCATTACCCAAAAGTTCACAGGTATTAAGGGAAATTCTTTGATTGAAGAATTTATTTTTTTGCTTGTCAAAAGAACTAAGGTGCTAGAGACTTGAGCATGGCTAAAAGGAAAGAAATCGATTCTTAATGATCCAGGGAACATATAAAAACAAACCCCGGTTTTATCTTCGAAAATAAAGATTCGATAAAAACACCCTCTAACCAAATCGAAAAAAGAATCGAAGCCTCTGTGATATTTCAACTCAAAATGTGGTCAATTATTTGGTCAAATAATTGTATCGTCTTGGCGAGTCGATACAATCATAAATAGGCTAAAAAAACATTGTGATAAATATTCAAAATATTTTAAAAAATGGAAAATAAAAGTTAATGCTGACAAAACGGAAGCAATATTATTTACCAGAAGGAGGCCTTTAGTCCCCCAAACAATAAAAGTTTTTGACTCTGACGTCATCTGGAGCAAAAATGTCAAGTACCTAGGGGTCTANGATCATTATTTTTCAAAGTATTTCAAAATATAGGTAATTCAATAAAAATCTATATTTAAATTATCTTTTTACAATAAACAATAATTACAGAAAAAATAAAAAGTTTATTTTTTTACATAAATTTTATTCATGAGTGCTTTCATCTGACAGATTACACACCGGGACCTACACAAAAAATAAATAATAAATAATTAACCTAGTGAGGTCTAGTTTTCTTTAAACGTCTGTTTGTTCCATGATAAGTCTCCCACACCTGGTCTGATTCTGATGAAATTTGATATATGCATTCCTTACGTTTATGGAATTAGCTGAATAGTTAGTGGTAGAAAATTCTATGAACGAAATAATTGTCCATACCATGTTTCGAATTAGCACCACGCGTTAGAGTTCGCGTGGTACAAAAAGAAAAATTAAGTAAAAACAAAGAATTCACTTCGATCATAATAAAATTCTTATTGATAAGCTCAAATTAAGAATCCCTGGAAATGTAAGTTCATTGTTTACATCTTCCTCGTCATCCCTGATTTTTGCATTCCAATGTAGAGGTTGGCATTTGAAAACTTTTAGTTCAGAAAGGTGGGTCTTCCGAAAAGTAGAAAGAAATTTGACTGTTTAAAAAGTAAATAATAATATATGTGGTCAAGTACTCAAATTAATGAGGACAAAATCTTGCCTCAGATGGGCATTGAACCACCGTCCTCCTGTTAACCTTATTTGTGAGGTCTTGACCAAAATGCTACGGTAACAGGAAAAAGAACCAAAAATCAGGAGAAATTATTTTTTCATTTGCCACACTGAACTTTTGTACCATTCTGTTTTACACCTTTGGTAAAAAAAAGTGCGATTCTCAAAAAATTTAAAAAACGGTTTCCAACAGAAGGACAAGCCATCACAAGATGTAATTTTTTCGTGATTTTTAACAACCGTTTCAAATGAACAATTTAGATTTGATTTGACTCTTACAATACAATTTCACTCACTAATTCGTAAAATTTCGATTTTTTTAAAAAAAGTTTTAATTATATTTTGAAACTGAAATTTCAGATATTTTTGCATTTATTTGCCAGAGCATTTATTCTAGACCCTTTTAAAGATAAAATTAGGGTTGCGTTCAATAGTAAGTGATAAAAAATTCATAACCTAAATTTGCGATCGGAAATAGTTGTCAAAAAAGAAAATAATCGTAAATTTGATGGTGGTCCTTTCCTTGGAAAGCGTTCTAGTAACTTTATTTGATAGTAAATCCCCCCTTATGAGAACATCAAGGAACGCATTTGTATGTGTTACACTCTGTATATGCCATGAACCCGTTCAGGTATATGTCACGAACCCTTGCCCCTCATTTATTCTCTGAATCGAGATAAATTCAGAGTATCGTAAAGCTCTCTTAGCCTTCCCGAGAACTTATTGGCAAAAGTTAGGATATTTTTTTTACATTTTGTGATTTTTTAAAATATTTTTTCTCTTTAAAGTTAGTCGATTTCAATTCGATTGAAATAGGTTTCTTAGATAATTTGATTTCGAAAAAAATACGACAATTATATTTGAGTACCTTAATGTACTAATACTAAAGGGTGTACCAATGCGAAAGCAAGATTTTAAATAGGTCGCATTAACGTTAACGTGACCTAACAGACTATGGTAACAAAGAACATGTGGCCGTAATAAGTATAAATTTTAGATATCTAATAAATAATCTAAAACTTATGGCCAGACGATGAAACACACCGCCCGCAAACATTTTGAACGAGTTTTTCCTTGAACAAAACATCCCTTGTTTTGTTGACAAGATTTGGAATTTAATACTTAGTTACATCCTGAATAATTTTCTGTGCGATCATCTGCAGCCCTTGATTTATGACAATTTAGAAAATGCTGAGATCAAATAACACATGTATATTTATCAGACAAATCATTATTGAACCAGAAGAAGCAAAAGCAAGTTAAAAAAGTGGAGAGTCATTTTGAGGCGGTTTATTTCATTACAGAAAACTCAAATGTTACATTCTTACTGGGACACACTTTACTACTAATACAAATGTTACATTCTTATTGGGACACACTTTACTACTAATACAAATGTTACATTCTTATTGGGACACACTTTACTCCCACTACAAATGTTCACGATCTAAGAATTAAAAAATAACCTAACAGTAAAAAAAAAAAATATATATATATATATACAAGACACGTTTATAATAGAGAACACAAAAATATTTACAAGTAGTTAATTTAAAAATTTACAAGTATGCATTTATCAACAGGAAAATATATAAACAAAATGTACAAATTTATTCAATGGTTACAACGAAAATGGTTCCCTCATACTAAACAACATCTTTGCTACCGGCCGCTTCAGTGGCTCAGATGAACGCCTTGGAGCGTTCACACGCTTTTCCAGTTGACGCCGCCTTTCAACATTTTGAATAACATTACTGCTAAATCTCTCTATTTTGGGGAAGACGTCTCCGTGATAGTGTACATCACACTCGGCTGGTACGAGGTTCGAATCCTGGTCGGTTCATACATTTAAATTTTGAAGTTCTTCCCTCCCATGTTTTGATAATTAAATACCGCGCCTAGGCCGATTTATCTTAACGTCTTTTTAACATAAAAGGACATTTGAGACGGGGTTTTACAGTCCATTCGCTGAAAACATACAACCCACATACCGACCTGGTTTGGACCAGGAATAACCAGCACCAAGAGGGCTCGAATCTAGGTGATCACCGATAAACTGACGAGAATGGGGTCCGCGACACCATTCATCGGACCAGAACCTGTGATCGGCCTAAGCACGACTGAGGTCAGGGGCTTCATCGATGGCAGGGTACTCCAAAGAGAAATTGTTCGGTGGAGGGCCGTCTCGGGGCTGAGACAAAGCAAGGCCATGCTGCTGGGACCAACCATGGAGTACGATGGAGATCCTGGCCCTCAGTCGAAAAAATACCAGATTAGCCACAGGCCTGATCACTGGTCACTGTGGTCTAAGAAAGCACACACCTACACACTATGGGCATCCACCAGAACCAGATCATGTGTAGACTCTGTGGGGAGGATGAGGAGACTGCTTCTCAGTCGTTTTTGACTGCAACTTCCTACTTGCATGGAGACTGAGCATGGGACAGCTACAACCCAGGCTCGACATCCATGAAAAAAACCTAGCCAAAAGGCTGATCAGATCTTAGGCCTTAGCTAGGAAACAGGCTACTCTCCAAGCACAAAAAGTCCACGTAAGGCTTAGGTGCACGGGCTTATACAGCCCTAAAGAGGAGTTTGGCTCACGAATATACGAATAAGTGATCACCCAGTAATTAAAACCACGCTTTACTTAACTTCAGTGATCTTACGGGAACTGGTGTCTTCAACGTGCCGTTGACGCTGGCTCCTTCCCCATTGCTATCAAATCTATTGGAAGCCTTCACGGAGATAATTACGATCGAATGATTTATTTCTCGTACTTACACTCGCTCATGAGCTACACTATCGTTTTCTGGGGTCTGTCGTCAGAAAGATCTCTTATATAGGACTCACCAAATGAATTCAAACAGTATGCTAAATGTGACACAATGCATGACGGTCTATAACAACTGACATTTTATGAACTTAAAAAAAGACCCATAACAAGTCAAATCATATGACAAAATCCGAGCAAGCCAGTAACAATAAATAAGTTTGAATAAGAGCGTCCAACCGATTATATGAGAACGAAAAATAAAAGTTAATGAAGAAACAACTGAGGCGATTTCTATTTACCTCTGAATAATAAAATTATTCAAAAATACTCGAAACAAAATGCGGACTATGTATTCCCATTCTATAAAGGTACTTGTCATATGTTTTAGTGCAGTTTACAGTAAAAAAAAACCGCTTTTGGAAGAAAGGTGATTTTTTTTTCCTATAATAAAAATCGCCTCCGTCAAACAGAAACAAGATTAACAAACAAAAAACATTACACAATGAAATTTAGATTACAACATAAAGCTAATTGATTTGACTTATCTCATTAACACGATGGAAAGCTTGGGTATTTTTTTCAACTTACTAGAACGATAGAAAGCTTGGGCATTTTTACAACTTACTAACACGATAGAAAGCATGGGTATCTTTACAACATGGAAAGGAAGTGTAAAGATGCTTGCTATCGTGCTTACAATTTAAATTAGTCCACAAAACATTGCAACATTTGTACCAATTTTAAATCATAGGATTTCTCTAGAAAACCTTAGATTGGCTTCATTTGCACCAATCACAACTCTCAGGTTTCCCCACACGAAATTCAATTACAAATTGCATAACATTTCAATGTTTTTCAGGACTTGGGAAGAGTAATTTTTAGGGCGTACCTTTGTAATTAACTCACAATAGATAAAACCTCAGATGAATGATTGTATCATTATGCTCCGGAACCTTTTTCAGATTACTTCAGGGCACTCCTTTTTACGGCCATGTCATTCCGGCCACGAGAAAATTCGATCAGAAAATTTTCAATGGTCCCAACTCAGCCTTGGAGATCTGCAAACCTTGGCCTTTAGTATTTACAAGGAAATGGACACAATGTCCTATCTAGCCCTCAGTCGTCTTTTACATCGGATTTAATACCTTGGAAGTATTTTTTAAAAAATCCTCAAGCCAATGAGAATCGAGATCTTGGTGCGTTAAGTTGAATATTTTGCGAACTGAGCTTAAGCAATCACACACGAAATCATTTTTGTTTATGACATTACAATAATTAGCCCAGGAATTTTGAATGATGGGTTAAAAAAACATTAAATGGCATAGTTCTAAATTTTGCAGAAAATGGTAGATTGGACCCTCCTTATCAATATTATAAAAAGTCCCGAGATGATGCTCCATCTTGGATTTTAGGTTATTTTTTTTTTTTGCAAATATCTCGAGAACGGATAATTTTATCGAAATATTTTATAGGATTTAAATGAACATCAATTAAATTTTTGACAAAATTATAAGATTATGTCGTATCTTTTGCCGTTAAAAAATGGGTTAAAAATAACGATAAAGTTCTAAATTTTGCTGAAAATCTTAGATTAGACTTCCATTATAAATATTATGAAAATTCCTAGTCGGGAAAGTTGTGGAACCGTCCGCCATCTTGACTTTTATAGGCCGCCATCTAGAATTATAAGTTTTTTCATTGTTTTCTTGCAAAAATCTCGAAAACGGTTGGTTCTCGAGATCGAAAAAAACTGTAAAACTCAAATGAAAGACAATTGAATTTCCGGCACGCTTAGTTCTATACTGTTTTTTCTTACCTCCGACCATTTTCCAGATATAGAGATAGTCCAGAAAATGCAGATATTTTTTATTTATTTTTTGCAAATATCTCGAGGACGGTTGTCTTTAACGATTTTTTTATAATATTTCCAACAAACTTATATTTATTTTTTATAAGTACCATATATTTTTGTCGTACCTCTGACCATTTCCAGGTAAAATAGGAAATTCTGTTTTTGTATCTCGAAAACGGTCAGAGATACGAAAAAAATGTATAACAATTGGCTTGTAGGAAATTTAATTGTCGGTTAAATAAGTCATGTAAAGAAATTCGATAAAATTAACTTTTTTTCATAATATTAATGTGGTTAGCCTAATCTATCATTTTCAGCAAAATTTAGAACTATGTGCCATTTCGTGCGTTTTTATTTCCTAAAATTCCTGGGCTAAATAGACAAATTGAAAAAATAAGTTTAAGTTTTATTAGCAAAAACATACCAGTAACATATCTTACCTCTAAAAGTATAGATATGAGATAATAATTACAATGCTAGAATACTAGTTGAAATAAAAGTACGTGATGATATAATGGTAACTGAATTATAACATTTTTATATCAAAGACCATTGACAAGTTTACTAAATTTCACAGGTCTATCAAATATTATAAACTGACTGTCGTCCAACAGGGGAGATCAGCAGGGAAAAACTTGACAATTTTGTTAGCGCTAGACTGCGAGTAGTAGCTTCATTTACCACGACGAGTGGATCATCAATTTAAAATTAGCTTTATGGCCGAAAGTAGAAAAGTTGGTCATTTAAAAGTTGACCGAAAGTAGAAAAAAATGGTCATTTATTTTTCCCCTCTCGTGAATACATACGACAAAAATCCGAATCTCGCATTATTTTGGAAAAACAAACTATGGTGCTCACCATTATAAAAGGTTCCCTAAATATTTAAATTACCCTCTTGGTTTTTAAATCCAATTTTTAGGAAAAACAATGCGAATCAGACAAAACTGAATTGAGAAAAATACCTTTAAAAAATCAAGTCAAGTAATTACAGTGTGTTTATTGTTTCGATATACTTACTGAAGTCTGCTAAAACTCTCTGGCATCTAGTATCGAATGAAAATTCTTACTGTACGACCGTGATGATTTAAATTAATTAAAACTTAGTAAAATTGCCAATTTACAGATCGTTAGTAGTTATAAAAGAAGAAAAAACTAATGACCTAGAAAACCTACTTTAATTTGTACTTTTTGTAAAAATTATATTATGAATGGTTTTTAAAATATATAAAAAAATATGAATATAAACAAAGAATTCATAATGCTTATCGAATAACGGGGGAGAGGAGGATGCAGGGTGTCATCACTGTAATAGCCAATCACCCGCAAGCTGAGAAATAACGACCTAAAGAAAAATAGTTCGAAAAATATTCGTAGTCTAAATTAATGACTACTGTAGGACCAGACTATAGCAAGGCTCTGTAATAAAAAGAATTCCTGGCCTCAATATTTAGACATTATAATAATAAGCAAAGAACGCCAGCGAAACAATATGGCCGGCGAACTCTAGTAATCCGCGCTTCTATGCAAAATATTATAATTTATGTAAGCAGAGAAATTCTGAAAATGTTCAAAATTTTTGATATATAACGTGTCATTGCTTCGAGCGTAAACTAAGTCTGGTAACTGTGACCCTACCATCTCATGTGGTATAAAGGTCACTATTCTCGAACTAATCCGAGGAGACTTAAACCCGGGTACAATTAAGATCCGAAATGAAATTTTCTAGTTATCAAATAACTGCAAAATATTCCATCCATTTTGACCATATTTCGGGGTGTGCTTTATCAGTATGAGGACAACTTTACAGCTTAGGCTTAAATAAAGAAACTAAGTGACGGCGTTAGAGGATAATAAAATCTCTGTGTATAAGATGATCTTCTGAAAATAGTGGCATGCTCACGAGGAGGCAAGCTTCCAGAAAATAAAGTATCCTTCGAATCGCAAAGAAAATGGCCGAATTCCTTTTTCTTTTGCTTAATCAGAGCTAGAAAAAATATCCGCAGAGCGAGAGATGGCCGAATTCCGTTTTTTTTTCTTTTGCTTAATCAGAGCTAGAATAAATATCCGCTCAGCGAGGAATGGCCGAATTCCGTGTTTTTTTCTTTTGCTTAATCAAGAGCTAGAATAAATATCCGCTCAGCGAGGAAAGGCCGAATTCCGTTTTTTTGCTTAATCAGAGCTACAAAAACTGTTCCATAAAGGTAACCATACCACACATTGATTAGTGTTCATTTCAGCGGGGCTTGGTCACACTCTTATTATATCTACTTCATCCTTTAATATTAGGTACATTATTGAATTGTTTGCATTGAGAACAGTTCACCGAGAAAAAAAAAGGTAGCATATGTTAAAAAGAGACGTCCTACCTTACAACTTTTCGATTTTGCTTCTTTCTTTGTTACACGAACATTATTTACAAAAAATGAAAATTTCTATTTGTACAATAGATATTACCTAACCCATAGAGGGGAAAGCTGAATTTTACGTTTCTTCCGAGTTGCAGTCATTCAATCCGCTCATGTCTAATTTATTATTTATATTTAAACTATTTGTTGAGTTGCTCACTTTGATGGTGAAATCATTTGACTGATGGTGGTGAGAATTGAAATCGTTTTGTTGATGGGAACCTAAAACTCCTTCGGAATATTCTTCGTCAAATTTTACTTTCTTTAGATTTGCCGTAGAGTTGATTTCGTCATCTGTAAGAGAGTGATAAATCGGTTAGCGATTGCAAGAAGACAATGCACAATGTTGAAACTCTTGTGCGCGCGAAATTAATCTACAAATGCGTGACCTGGTAATCGCTCGCAAAGGACGACCGTCCTGACATACATACAGAGATTTTTTTTTTTTTTTGAAGATTCGATCTGTTTTTTGACAAATTAAAAAAAATATCTGTATCATACGCATTTAAAACCGTTATTTTTACTTGATATCTTTTATCATTGAGGTTTTGTGATGATACGGTTTTTTGTTGCTCTTGGTAATTCTTTAGGTGGTATGTATGGAAATTGACAGTAAGGAAAGTCGAAAATTAACTTAAGCAAACACTGCCCTACGTCAGATATACCTCGAATGTCTTGTTCCAACAGACTTTGGGGTTAGTTTTGGTAAACTTAGTTGCCCCCATAAGAATAAAAACTAAAGACTCAAGTAGTTACAGTGGGGTGAGTAGGTTTGATCAGCGCAAATATTTCACCATTCCGATAGTGAGTCTTCACAATCAAAATTTGCATTTACCTGTCCATTACTTACAATACAAAAAAAATGTATTAAAACAAAACCTCAATAATGAAAAAAAAAAAAAAAAAAAAAAAAAAAAAAAAAAAAAAAAAAAANCTTTATCATACAGATAACAAATATCATAAAATCAATGTTGTCAACATTAACTAGTGGATCAAGATGATCAGGTGTTCACGTTAGTGAAAAGGGCCTCCAAATTTTTCAAAATCGAAAAACCCTTAACGCCAACCATAACCTATTAACATTTTACGTTTCTACATCAAACCGCTGAAAAGATAAAAAAACATTTTCAACAAACACAATATTGGGCCCCCTGGTTTACCCGGGGAGCCCAATGCCCCCAAAAACTATACAGCAAATTTCCTTCATGTCTTTACATGTATACCAAATTTTATCAAAATCAGATGAAAATTGTAGCTCGTATCGCGTAACAAACAAACATACATACACATATACAAGTGCATTTCAGGATGTATATGGAGGTCAATAGTGGAGATCACTAACGTCCAAAATAAATTGAATGGAAAATAGTTTTTCCTTACCCGTAGATTTTCGCTTCTGTGTTATGAATTCCTCCACACTGTAAGGCGTTGACTTCAGGTACTCTTCTTGACTACAGTCGTCGTCCAAGAGCCCCAATTCTTTGTGACCGTCGGTATCCATATGCGCTAAAATGTTCATCTCTTCTCCTGAAACAAAATATATAAAACAAAAACATCTTAATTGATCATCTCTGTAAAAGTATAGGGAGAGTCATTTTAATGCCAGAACATTGACCTAACAAAAAAAAATCTTGAATTTTTCAAGAGTCAATCATCACAATATATGTACGTCAGTAACACAAGGAATTATGTTAGAACACAATATAATAATACTTTAAATAAGTAATTAAATAAATACATCCTGCATAGTTATATTTAAAAAATGCGAAAAGCGGGTAAATATTTTTGGTCTTAAGAATTATTTCTACTTTTTCAAACTTTTGTAAAGATCAGACAATTTCATTATCATGCGAAGACTGAATTAAGATATACTTTGATCAGCAACATTGATTCAATTAAACCGGTTGGTAAAGCATGGGGCTTTCAGCGGAGGGTCGGCGGTTTGAGCCCAGGTAATGACGGATTTTTCTTTATTGAAATGTTATCATTGTGACGTTCCTTACGTTCAACATAAATATATTTATTTAACTAATATGATAGTTTGTACCGTCGCGTCGTGTTGATCTTACCAGAATTCATGAGGACGTTTGATAGAATAATTTTGTGTTGATTTGAGAACGAGTGAGAGGAGTGTGAGTCTTCCTCGTTGTGGAGTTTGAACTCATCGTCAACCTGAAAACATAATCCAAGTTAACCAGTGAGGAAAATTATACAAAGTGGGTCATTTAAATTGAAAGAATTAATTTTGTTAATAAATATTATGTAAAAGTATTTTCGATTGTTTTGAACCTTGAAAATTGTCTTTATCACTTATGGAATATCTCGTCCCCAAGAGAGTGAATGGCATAATCTGCCCGTTTTTCGGCATTTTTAATCACTTTTCTTAATGAAGTTACTATTATTAACCCATTTCTACCGTTTTTCTAAACCTTAATAAAATAAATGGTACGGAAAACCGTACTAGACTTTCTCTTCCTTAATCATTCCATCAGACTACCACCGAATGCAGATGTTGTTCTTCTAAAGTTTTAAAATTTCAAGTTATATATTTTAGTTATTGTTATATTTCTATTTTCTGTTGATGTTGACCATTCTTTTAAAAAGATTTGCTCTTTAGTGACAGTATTATTTTGAAACATTTTGCAGCCTTCGGCAGCGGACTTTGCTCTTTAGTGACAGTATTATTTGAACGATTTTGCAGGCTCCGTCTGTGGACTTTGCTCTTTAGTGATAGTATTACTACAAAATACCAAAAGATGTCAATTATAGTACTTGGGCAACGGTGCATACCAGATTTTATAAAAATCAGACAAAATTTATGTTTTTCTCATATTTGGGGCCCGGTCG